>CAUDMG010000455.1:40000-60000 GCA_958450375.1 Homarus gammarus
TGAGGTAAAACCTGCACTTGGACATCGCCCAAACCACAGCCAACAGCTCCAACTCAATAGTGGCGTAGCGCGTCTCAGTGTCAGAGAGGAAACGCGAGCCACACTGGACGAGCCGGAACTGCCCTCCACCATGATCCTGCAGTAGGGCGTATCCCACGCCATACAAGCGTGAGGCATCTGTCTGCAGAACTGTCGGCAAGGCTGGGTCAAACGTGGCGAGGACAGGTGGACGAGACAGGGCCTGTTTCACTTGCTGGAAGGCCTTGTCGTGGTCGGGGGTCCACAGGAATGTCCTCTTGGGGCTCATCAGGGGGCGAAGTGGTTGAGCAGCTGCGGAGATGTCCGACGAAAACTCTGCTAACTGGTTGACGAGACCGATGAAGGACCTCAAGTCGGTCAGGTTAGCAGGGGTGGGAAAATCCGTAATGGCGCGGACCTTTTCCGGGTCAGCTGCGATACCATTCCCTGAGAGGGTGTACCCACAAAAGTCAACTGAAGAGCTGGCCAGAACAAACTTGTCGGCATTTAGGGTAATGCCGTGCTTCCGGCACCTGTTGAGTACCTCGTAGATACGGCAGAGGTGATCCATATAATCCTCGTCGTACACGAGTATGTCGTCGACCACTTTCACGCAGTTTGCCAGACCTTGTAGAGCCATATCACCTCGAAGACAGAAAGCGTCTCCTGTAGCGGCGAATCCCATGGGGCCACGGCAATAACTGTAACGTCCATGCGGGGTGATGAAAGTTGTGAGTGGTCGGTCTTCTTCGGCAAGCTCTATCTGCCAGTATCCACACAGGGCGTCCATCGTCGTGAAGAAGCGCGCCTTCGGGTTCACACTGCGTATAGCTGCAAAGGGCGTGGGAGAAGGGTGCGCAGGACGAGACACCTGGTTGTTGAGCTTGGAAAGGTCAGTGGTGATCCGAACACCACCTTTAGGTTTTGCGACGACAACCATCGGGTGACACCATGGAGACGGGTCATCGCCGGTTGGTACAATAATTTCTTGGGCGACCATGGAGTCCAGCTCGTTTTTGACCGCCTCGCGGAAGGCCAGGGGAACCAGTCGAGGGGTGTAAATAGCGAATGGCTTCGCGTCGTCCCTCAGGTGGATCCTCATGGGGGGACCTGCCATCTTCTTGAGAGGCTTGGATTCCAGAGCGGACTTGGTCACCAGAACGTCGCTGAATTCCTTCAGGAAGTACTTCCGAGCATCCGAAGGAGAGGTGTCACTGGCAAGAGGCAGGGGTAGGGCGGCAGCAGGGTCGTTGCTGCTCCCTTTTTGCACCCTGTTGGCGTGTTTTACCTCAAGAATAGGTTTGGGGAAGTCCTGGGAGATGATGGCCAACTCCTGACAATGTCTGTAGGACAGCAAAGGAGTCTGGACACCGTTATGCACATCAATCCAGGCTTGACACGACCTGTTGCCAAAGGTGACTTGTGCTTGGAGTGAACCCAGGGCCGGGGTCATCTGTGAACCATCTGCCATAAAGCGGAGATCCTTGGGGGGCGGTCCTAGATCACTTGGAGAGAGTCCCAAGCATTGCAAATGCTGGGGACCGATGACTGTAGCATCAGCGCCGGTGTCGGGCAACATCTGAAGACGGGATGACACACCGCCGTAGGTCACAATGACACTGATGTACTGGGGGACTTTGGTCCTGGGACGCTGGGGGGAGCACACATTCCTAATGTGGCTCGAGCGTTGTCAAGAGTCGTCGTGCCTCTGATTGGAAGACTGTGGGCGGCCCTCTCTGGTGGAAGGGGGCTGAAGCTTCCGCCGACGCGGTCCCTTGGGTTTGTTGGAAGGGCAACACTTGTCATAGTGGCCCAGACGACCACACACATTGCACTGGACGCGTTTGGCTGGGCACCGTACTGTGAGTGACCAGTGGCCCTTACGGTCACAACTGTTGCAGGTAGACTGAGCAGCTGGACACACCTGTGTTCCGTGCTGCTTACCACAGTTGTTGCAAAATAAACCGGGCGTGGACGTGGTGGGCGAAGGCGTAGGAACAGACTTCTTGTCCTTCTTGTACCGGGACACAGCGCGTACAGCTGTAGGGGGAGCACGGATGGCAGAGGTGGCACACCTGGCAGCCTCATAGGAGCGACATATCGTCGACACATCCTTAAGAGAAGAGGAAGAGTCGAGGGAGGTGAGGCGTTGGACAAGTTCCTCGTCCTTAACACCCATCAGGATCACCTGCCTCAACTGGGTCTCCTCGCACTGCTGGTGGTGGCCTGGACATATATCTACCTCTTCCGAGGCTCTCTTAAGACGTACGTAAAAGGCATCAAAAGACTCACCCTCCAACTGTCTGCAGCTAAACAATTCCCTCCTGCGCAGAGCTTCATTCTGCTGTCCTTTGATGTGCCGTTGTAGAACGTCCAGTACCTCCTCTACAGACAGCGAAGAGGTTGGGGGTACCTGCAACGTATGTTCCAAGACACGCTGAATTTCCAAGGACAGGCACATACGCAGCTGGATGAGTTGTTTAGGCTGTGACAAACTCTGGAGATCCACCATTGTAGAATAATCAGTCCACCGTCGCCGCCATTCACGAAAAGTCTGGAAATTCACATCAGGCTTCAAGATGGGCGGTGTTTGAGCTGCTGCTTTAGGTGGGGCTGGGGGGTGTGAAGGAAGCATGGATGAGGTATCTGAACCAGTCAGTACCGAGGCAGTGTTAGAGCCAGGGGCTTGGTTAACAGTGAGGCGAGATATCAAGGCTTCAAACCGTTCACTGTCTTCCAATCTCCGTTGGTTGTCTCGTTCTGCCTCTGCTTGCCTTCTGTGCTCATCCGCCAAACGTCTGTGGGCTTCATCCTCGCGTTTCTCATCTCTCATAAACTTCAGTAAAGCAATTATCTCTGGAGACAACGCTGAGTATTGAGGTGAGGGACTGCGCTATGCTGTGGGGGCTGGAGCGTCGTGGCCGGCCTGGTCATCCATCTCTGGGGGACTATCATCCGCTTGACTCATCCAGGCGCTGGGTCCACGGCTACGTAAGGCATGAGACATAACTACTTCATCTGTGTGCTATGTCTTAAATCAGTGTTGACCGGTCAGCCCGTCGTATCAACAAGATTTCAGACAAAAAAAATTAATTAAATACACAGATAAGTAGGTTATATATATAAAATATATATAAAGAAGCCGCGCGGTCAGCGAGTGTTAGTACATGTATGTGTGTGTGCGCGAGGGCAGTGAGAGCGGTCTCCTCGAGCTGTGAAGGGATGTGGAGACGACGCTGTGAGGGGGTGGAGGGAGAGGCGCGGCGACTCCCAGTCAGTCCAGTTGCCCTCAGGACGTGGTCAGAGACGGGTGCACTGAACTCTACTCCTTACAAATGCCCAGAACGTGCCGTATACCTTGGGAATCCTTTAGAACAAGGTCACACATGAATGGCACGAAACACACAATGCACTAAACACTTCACAGAAAATCACTGTCACTGACACTGCTCAAAGTTGCTAAATTCTTCGAGGAGGGGTGGCGCGCGGGAGTTGACCCAAGCCGGCTTTCCACAAACTTTGCACTATCACTCGTAATTATCCAGTAAGACTACGCACTGCGCCATGTTAGGTTCTGAATAATAAGTTCTATATACAGGAGAGAACACAAACACCTGTATAGTTTTGTAGGTTCGGTTTACTGGATAAGAGTATGTACACAAAGGGGAGCAGCACTCTCCCCGGCTAGGCTCCTTGATCAACTGCCATAGACTACGTATGGCAAGTGATACATTAGCAGCTTCCATACGTCGCCAGGCACATTAATTAAGCATGTGGGATATGGTAATAACATTGCCACACGCTGCTAGCTAGGCTGAATAAATAATACATAAATGGAGCACATACATAATATACATACATAATATATAATCCAGCATACATAATATACATACACTGGTAACTAATGCCGACGCGACCTTGACCCATAACTTCTGGTAAAAATATCGAGAATATTTTGTCAGTGTTTATGAGGCGTGTTACTAATCCCTCTCCTCCTCAGGGACACATCGGCGGTCAGCCAGATTAATCATTATATCAGGATAATCTTGATTAAAAGGTGTCAATTAGCCAGAGTTGACCATCGCGAAGTTAATCTGAAATTTTTAAAGGTAATAGCTCGATGTGTTAGACTAGCAAACACGAATTAACCAGGCTATCAAACCTAACCATATTGGACACTGACGACGTAATTGACAGGTAAATTATTGTCTTATACTGAATAGGTATACACACAGACTTGAGAGATCAACATACTCGGTTTATGATAATAAGTGACTGACGAGCAGGTAATACCCCAACAGAATGTTAGTCTTAAATAATTTTTGCGCAATAATAACATATATACTGTAGTCCGTGTAGAGGAGGAGAGTGGCTGTAGTGAGGGAGAAGTTGGCAGCTGTGTGGCGAGGCCGGGCACTCACACACTCAGCTACCTGGCCATATACACACACACACACACAGACCATCCTGGAGTAAATACTATAGCTTGGTGTATTGTACGCACTAGCAAACAAACACAAACGCAAGAAAGCATGCTCTCTCTCTTTCCTTTGTCTGTCTCTGTTCTCTCTCTCATCCCTCTGTTCTCTCTGTCTATCTCTCTCTCACACAAAAACTCGCTGTCATGCGCACAACGTTAAACTACGCACCCACGCATCCATATACACTTGGATGGATATAAGTGCAGACACTTAGTCACTTGGCATGGGGCTGGTATACAGGAGGTGAGTGTAGAAGCAGCAAGACTCAACTTGTAGAGCTGCGGTGCTGGCACTGTAAGACACCAGCATGAGCCAGTTACCTAAGTCATGGCTGCACCACATTCCTCCTCCCTGCCTCACCACCTAATTGTTGCCAACACCTACACACACAGGTATGTTCGTCGACGCACACACACACAGACACCCAGATGTATACTGTGCACACGGTACTCATGTGGAAAGATGTATATTCAAATGCAAGAATACAGTCAGGTAATCTCACAACAACTGCACCGAGGAAAGGTGGTGGTGGGTTGAGGGAGGAAAGTTAACATTGTTACGTTTAATAATTAATTCAGTCTGGTGTTTGGTCTTTCCCCCCACCAAAAGTAAAATTCAGTCTGTCTTCCTCTTGATCTTCCTCGCTAATTTTCTTAGATCGTCTGTAACTTCAAATCTGTTTGGCATCGGATTTTTACTTGTTCAAGATGTTGGTATAAAGAGAGATAGTCCTCTCATTATTAATCCTTAATAATTTTTTTCATAGCTGCTTAATGTTCATCCGTGTGTTGAATACTGACATCACATTACGCAGATTGGTTCCCATCTTCCTTATCTTACCTTGACATAAACAAGCCGAGGTTCTTTCTTGACATCAACCACAGTTCCCCCTCTCTCCCACTCAGCAGTCAAGTATTCAGGTCTAAAGCCACTTTCATTTTCACTATTCATATGATATTCGTTCCGCCGCTGCGTGCTTATCTGAAACAATAAGCTGTGTTCCCAGTTCCACCAACGAAGAAAAAATTCATATAAAAAGATTATTCTCCTTCCTTATCGTTATTGAAACTCTTTGGTGAGTTTGTGTTCTCATTATCTGCATCATTTATGGTTACGTCATTAGTGATTTATGAACCATGTTTGTAATAATGTATAGATCACTCTACCTTAGTCACTCTTTAATACGCCTTGTGAACCCTTCCAGCAGTACCGTAGTTCACGTAGTCATCCTCATGTACAATAGTAATATTCCTGTTGTTCCCTGCTCTAGTATTCCCAAGGAATACTTGAAAAAAAACCATATAATCAACAAATGTATTTAATAAGGTTAGATTTACAAACACACAGTACGAATGCATAATATGACAAATGTAAAAATAATGTAAAACAAATTTTTACATTGGAAATAACAATATTGAAATGATTCCTCGCCAGTAACTAAATTTACTATTACAGTACAACACATAAAATATAATAACAGCATATATTGAATATGCAGTGTTAATATATAAAGTAATGAAACCAAATTAAGTGTTTATATTAAAACAAAAAACTATAATACTGTTGCAAAATTAGGTACTACTGTACTCTACAACTAAGTACACACTGATGGTCACGTTTCCAAACATTTTGTCAAACTTTCAGCTGTAAGAATATTCATCATGAAAACATTTGCATGAAAAATATTAAAATTAATGCATTTAAATTATAGAAAAATAACTCCCTAGAATTTCCCGGTAGTTGCGATACATTTATCGGGATATGAGTTGGCAACATATTTTGCTCCAGGGCTCCTAGATGAACCATATACAGTATATATATATATATATATATATATATATATATATATATATATATATATATATATATATATATATATATATATATATATATAAGTAAATCACTGTAGGTGCGCGTGATCTAGGTATATGCTGATAACCACAAGGAAAGAAGAAAACACGAAGTTCCTAAGCGCTTTCGTGTAATTCACATCTTCAGGGGTGAGTACAGACTAGGAACTTCGTGTTTTCTTCTTTCCTTGTGGTTATCAGCACATATATATATATATATATATATATATATATATATATATATATATATATATATATATATTACGAGGTGTATTCAAAAGCAGCATTATATAGTAGGTAAGCTATCAAAGAAAGGCAGGGCATAATTTACCAATAGGCCAAGTAGGCCATTGGCCTAGGGCCCACCGGTATCTGGGGGCCCACTGAAACTAATTTGTCGCGCAGCGTGCCAGTGTATAACCTTGTTTCAAGTGTACACCGAGTATTTCATTATATAATATATTCACCAGAAAAGGGCCCCTGTACAATAAGTATAGGCCAGCAGTGGTCTTCAACTGGTGGGCCATGGGGTGGTTCTCAGGTGGGCCACGGACTAGGCCCTGAAACCCAACTTGATCCACATGAGAAGTTCAAGGTGAACAATTTCTACACTATATTAGATTGCCTTAGGAATGAATTAGAGCACAGAGTGAATGCCTACTCAGAAATAAAGAAGCTGTTTAGCTTCTTAACGGAGTATGACAGTATGAAATATGATGATCTCAAAGCCCAACTGGAATTGGTTGTCAGTAACTATTCCAGTGACCTGGAAGTATCTGTTCTAGATGAGTTTTTGCAATTTAAAGACATTTTGTCTTCTGAATCTGACAGGTCAGTGACAAACATCTCCACTTTGCTGAGGTCCAAAGATGGTATTTTGACAACTGCCTTTCCAAACATTAGTATCTTGGTTAGAATTTTCCTTACCATCCCCATTACAAATTGTGAAGGAGAGAGGTCTTTCTCTTCTCAATCTAGGGTGAAAAATCACCTGAGGTCTAGCATGGGACAAACCAGATTAAACTCACTTTCATTATTATGCATTGAATCTGGCCTCCTACAATCCCTTGACACAAACAGTATCATTGACAAATTTTCCATGAAAAAAAAGTAGGAAGAGTTTATTTTGAAATTCACACAGTTTGCTGTACTTCATGTGCTTGCAAAATTGATTATGCTTCAAGTTAATTGTATTTCTTTCATTATTCCCATATATAAGATGTACATGATATAGAACTAATTTGATTAAAAGTAATGTGTCACATTGTGTTGATATTCTTATTTCTTACATTATAATATTATAATAGTATGTAATATATGATGACATTTGGCCATTGCAAAATAATTACAGTAAAAAAAAAAAAAAAAAAAATATATATATATAATATAATATAATATATATATATATATATATATATATATATATATATATATATATATATATATATATATATATATATATATATATATATATATTGATTATTGAAACATGCAAACATTTCTATAAATATGGGGGCCCACTGAAGAGTTTGGCCTGGGGCCCACAAGTAGGTAAATCCGGCCCTGAAGAGAGGTACTACAGCCTGGAAAGATATTGGAAGCATAATGTATTATCTTATGGTAGGCTCTGCTGCCATATGGCATCACAAAAATTGTGACCAAGTCCCAGGTTGCTGATCTGACTTTCAGCCTCATTTACACACAATTGCAGGGTCTCAATTGTGTCTCTTATTATTATTATTATTATTATTATTATTATTATTATTATTTCGTCCCCTCCCCCCAGTTCCCTAATGTGGGTCAGTGACCTGTGCCTGGGTGGGCTAATCACCGTAAACAAAAATAATAATAAAAACAAAAAATAAATAAATAAATAATACTCACCGATTACAACATTCCCATCAACTGAATGGGTATTATTGCCAAACTTGTAGTTAATTAGGTATTGTTAATCCGTTGAGTACGATGATGATGTACATGGGTTAAGTCATCATTGTACTCGAAGGGAATGTCATAATAAACAAATGGCTGAGTCATTATGTACTCGAGGTGTTGTCATTGTACTCAAGGTGTTGTCATCGTGCTCAAGGGTTCAAAATACCTTAATGACTCGACAAATCAAGGTACTCAGCAGGTCGGCATTTATTTTGTTCAGAGGTTTGCATAGAGATATTCCCGATGGATTTACAGAGCGTTGGGCAGCAGTAAGTGAAGCAGTACACGGGGCAGTGAGTCGTCTATGTTGGAAGGGTGGACATTTCCTTGTACTGTATTGTACCAGTAGCCTTACATTATACATTAACTACTCCAGCGTCCAGCACTGATGAAGCTTGTTTAGCTTGAATAGATTGTGGCAATCGATGTTGTTCTTGTCTTTTGAATGTACAGTACAAGTTCGTTGAAGTAAGTTTATCTAATGTTAATCGTAACCTCAACCCCTAGATTGGCTCGGTTTGGTAATGTTGGTTTTGTTAAGGTCGCTTTGTGAGTTACTTTAAGTAATGTGTTTGGTTACAGTAGCGGGCAGTCTAACCAAACCCACGTAACTTATCGTAATTAATCTGTAATAGAAGGTAATGTACCAATCCAAGAGTAAATCTCTTATAACTTCATTTCGGCCACATAATTTAAATGTCTGTGTTATTCTTCTTCAACGTAGAGAGCAGTCCGGGGTAACACTCCAGTGAATGGTGTTGTCAGTTGGTGGAGCAGTGTGTTGGGAGTTGCTGGCCATCGCCAAGAGCGCAACGCAACATTGTTGATTAGTCCTTGACGTGTTGCTCTCTCAGTCGTCACTTGATAGAAAACGTGTCATGAACTTCCTATTTTCTTCCACAGGCTGCAGCTGACAACTGATCCACTGTCATTTATAACTTAATATAACTGAATTTACTTATGTTAATTCTGGAAGAGGGCGTCAGACTTTGTATTTATGTTTATGTATTTGATACGCAATAATACATACAGAATCAGGTGGACACTGACGGCGTTACATATAACAGGAGGTCTGTAATTGTTAGACGACATATTGATCTACCTCGTGCCTGACCAGTCGTCCCTCGAAGGTCAGTACGTCTAGAGGCGTCGCCACCTCCTCTTGTAAACACTTCCAGGGGCGGATCCGAGGGGGGTACCCTAAGGGTCCGGACCCCTCTTTTCATCAGAGAAATCCAATACTTATTCTTGAATGCAGTATTGTAGTCAGGCGTTTTTGTATTGTAAAAAGCAATTACTATTGACCTCAGAATATCTCCAAATATCAAGAGCACATGGCCTCACAATGGCCTCAAAATGCCCATGATATTAGTAAGATTTCAAAAATAAATTGGGGGGGGGGGGGGGGTGGGGCTAAAAACGCCCCTCCCCCCCCCCCCAAAAAAAAAAAACAGCTGGGTGGGCTCGCTGTGCTCGCCATGTTCTCTCACCCTTTTGATATTCCTGGATCCACCTGTGACTTCCATGCGTTTACAATACACCCTGAAAATTTGTTTGACTATAGGTTAGTATGTTAACGATTATTAAGTTGCCGCAGCATTAAAAGGCGTGACACATCATAGTCTTGGTGTCATCCTCAACGTCTGAGGGTTGGCGACCACGGCTCACCACTCTGAACGATGTCTGGTTGCCTTTACCAAAACTCCTAGATTTTGTATCTCTCCGGTGACCATTTTATTTTTTTTATTTTATTCTTCCACCCTAGTCTTTGCCTTCTTCCTGCCCTCAGTTTTATCCATAAGTATCTTTACTCTCGTCTCAAATTACAAACTTAATTATCTTTCTCCATTTCCATCCTCCATAAATTTCCTGTATTTCTCTCGATACTTCATTATTTCTTAATACTTAATTTTGATTTTCCATCATTATAAGTTGTCTTTGACATTTTCGTGTAGCACCTCCCCTATTTTGAAAGGCTCTTGTTTTCCTCTGGTGTCTGATAAGTGTCCACGCTGCTGACTATACGTAGCATTTAATGATAATTCTGTAGTCATGTAGGGCGACAATGCCCTTAGATAATGAAATACTGTAATAGAATGTAATAAACTGACAAATATGCCCATATTACGGATGAAATGCAAGAGGAGTTAGATGTAAAAAAAAAAATAATAAAACAAAGCAACTATATCACGACGGGAATGTTTCCAGAAGAACAATTGTAAAAGGTAAAGTTAATAATAAAAATTATAAGCTAATCTTATTCAATGTTGAGAAACACACGTCGTTATAGGCATAAAATAGCACAAGTTGCTATAAGTAGGGGTAAATATTCAAGCGTTATAATCCTGGTAAAAGCAATATCGTCAACTCCCCGGGTGGGCAGCTTATTAATACAGTGCGAGAGAGAGAGAGGTTGATAACTGAGGTGGCCTGCCCATCATTAGTCACTCAGGGAGGAAGGCAATGTGAGGAAGACCAAGATTACTTAGAGAGGATGTGGGTGGGAGGATACCAACTACCGAGAGAGAGAGAGAGAGAGAGAGCGAGAGAGAGAGAGAGCACTTCTTAGAACGGGGGGCAAGAGGGAACTATGAAGGCAGGTGGGAGAATTGGGAGAATACTAAGGGAAAGTAAGGGCAATGGACCACTGAGAGAGGATATAGGCAAATGGAATACTGGAGAATGAGAGGGGAGGAGGAAGTAGAGGGGAAATATATAAAGGACAACTACTAAGATAGGACGAGGCAGTGGTCGACCACCAAGGAAGGAGGAGGAGGAGGTGGAAGGGACGGGAAGAGGGTGACGTATAGTCCTTCATGATGGATGGTGAGTATGAGACATCATTAACACGACCAATGAAGCAGCGTGAGTGATGAGCGCTGCACGTCGTCATGCTGGTGATGGCTGGACGAGGTCACGATTAGCCTACGGTAAACGATTTTGCGTCACATGATGAATAAGTGAAGATGCACCGAAAAGGAGGGCGGAGTCTTGTGTCGGTCATATACTGAAAAAGGTGTACGTTTAAAAAAAAATAGTTTTAATAATAACTAACCATGACGTGTAGACCAAACAGAAAATATTCACAAATAATACAATCGGGAAATTTTCATGACAACCAGGTAATTTTTGATAATAGCAAAGAAATATAATAGAGGGTAGAGGAGGAAAGTAGGCGAGACGAGTGATATAGTGAATGGAGGGAATGACAGTATGGAAGCATTTGTGGTCATGTGAATCTTGTGAGGGAATTTATATTTTTGTCAAGCCGTTGATGTATGTGTGTAGCAGAAGAGGATCTACAGTATAAGATTGGCGAAGAAAATGCATTATTTACTGAACATATTTGAAATGATTAAATCTTCGTTGTTTATGATAGACATTTGGTAACGTTGTTATTGAAGAGTAAGTTAGGGGAGACTTGGTAATAATTCTTCAGATTATTTGCATTGTTGAGTTGGATAAGAATGAAGAGTATAAACAGACAGCCGATGTTTAAGGCAATTTGTGCCGTAAGTATAGAAGCATTAAGGATCAGTAAGAGCGAAGCAACAAAATGACGTGAACCATTACCTTGACAGCTGCCAATTAGCCGTAGCAACAGGAAGAATGTACTGTGGGCTTGTACCACACGGGAGTTTATAATGACACAACTTACAAGTCTGTGAATTAGTCATAATATTTACCGTATCACATCAGCACTGTAATGGACGTTAAGATAACTCGAACTGTGTGAACACTTGGTGGCTCTTATTATATGAAGAGAGTTGGCCTATAGAAAAGAAAGACAATAGACATTTATTAAACTTGAGAGAAGTTATTAAAAATGCATCTAGTCAGATTATAACAATTATACGAGAAAACAAATAATGAACTAAAGCGCCCCCCCCCCCCCCCCCCCCTCACGGCTTCTTGCTCATCGGGCACAACATTTCGTCTTAATATTTAGCTGTCACAACACTCCACTTATAACATACATATCTCTCTCTAGTTTATATCCTAAGAGGATTAAAACAACCTTCAGCTCTCCCCCAGGCTCAAAATTACGTTCGGTTAAAACACTCGTATTCTATAAGCTTGAATCTAGAATGATTGAAATCGTTCAACCTTCCCCTTAGTAATAGTTAGAATGTGTCAAACTACCCTTCCTCCCGTTACTCCCATCTACTGCAGGTTAAACACTCTACTCTCCCTAACACACATGGATAAGGCATTTCAAAATAGATTTACGAACAATACTGGTAGTTAATGAAAAAAATACAAGGCAAGGAATGTACCAAAATAGTTGAGGCTGGCAGTGAGTTGGGCCACTCTCCAATGTGTTATATACAGTTGCCAGTGTAACGAGACTCGTTGTTCTGGCAACAGTGTATTAGCTCACCCCCCCCATCAAGGGAATATATTTCAATACTCTAAGGTGACTGAAATACGCCATGTGAGAGAGCCTGTTTAAGTTCCCCATCTAAGGAGGGAATTTAAGCACTTCATCTAGGGAACAAACTTGAGCACTCCGTTTAAGGAATACATTTGTAGTTTGGTGCTTTATTTAAGGGAAGCCATTCAAAAGTCTCATCTATATAATGGAGGGAACTCTTGTATGAAAGCGATACTGACTACTGTAACTTATTTTGAAAATTTTGGGAGCAAGTTCCATTACTATAACTACGAGAGTTAATTTTAAGTAAATCATTGAAACGAATAAAGTATATTACCTTGGTAGTGAATTCAATTAACCCATTTAGGAAGTAGATTTAAGTATCGATCTAAAGTTGTGGATTAATTCCCTTACCTAGGGAGTGAGTGTCCTATTTTGAAACTGAAGCAAACCGCTTTATCCTAATGTACAGTAGTTGACATTTAAGTAGAAAAAGGCCATTGTGTGTACACACGCACGCGTGCGCACACAGTATACTCGCAGAGCTAAGCTGTTTCTGTATTAAGTTACGGTTCCTAATTTATTCACAACTGTTCTCGGCAGACGGTGGTGCCAACGTATTACATTCTAGTCAGTTAGTGAGAGATACAGGCTACCTCACCAACCCTTGTGTTAGTGAGAGATACAGGCTACCTCACCAACCCTTGTGTTAGTGAGAGATACAGGCTACCTCACCAACCCTTGTGTTAGTGAGAGATACAGGCTACCTCACCAACCCTTGTGTGTTAGTAAGAGATACAGGCTACCTCACCAACCCTTGTGTTAGTGAGAGATACAGGCTACCTCACCAACCCTTGTGTTAGTGAGAGATACAGGCTACCTCACCAACCCTTGTGTTAGTGAGAGAGATACAGGCTACCTCACCAACCCTTGTGTTAGTGAGAGATACAGGCTACCCCACCAACCCTTGTGTTAGTGAGAGAGATACAGGCTACCTCACCAACCCTCATGTTAGTGAGAGATACAGGCTACCTCACCAACCCTTGTGTGAGTGAGAGATACAGGCTACCTCACCAACCCTTATGTTAGTGAGAGATACAGGCTACCTCACCAACCCTTGTGTTAGTAAGAGATACAGGCTACCTCACCAACCCTTGTGTTAGTGAGAGATACAGGCTACCTCACCAACCCTTGTGTTAGTGAGAGATACAGGCTACCTCACCAACCCTTGTGTTAGTGAGAGATGCAGGCTACCTCACCAACCCTTGTGTGAGTGAGAGATACAGGCTACCTCACCAACCCTTGTGTGTTAGTGAGAGATACAGGCTACCTCACCAACCCTTGTGTGAGTGAGAGATACAGGCTACCTCACCAACCCTTGTGTGAGTGAGAGATGCAGGCTACCTCACCAACCCTTATGTTAGTGAGAGATACAGGCTACCTCACCAACCCTTGTGTTAGTGAGAGATACAGGCTACCTCACCAACCCTTGTGTTAGTGAGAGATACAGGCTACCTCACCAACCCTCGTGTTAGTGAGAGATACAGTCTACCTCACCAACCCTTGTGTTAGTGAGAGATACAGGCTACCTCACCAACCCTTGTGTTAGTGAGAGATATAGGCTACCTCACCAACCCTTGTGTGAGTGAGAGATACAGGCTACCTCACCAACCCTTGTGTGTTAGTGAGAGATACAGGCTACCTCACCAACCCTTGTGTTAGTGAGAGATACAGGCTACCTCACCAACCCTTGTGTGAGTGAGAGATACAGGCTACCTCACCAACCCTTGTGTGAGTGAGAGATACAGGCTACCTCACCAACCCTTGTGTTAGTG
Organism: Homarus gammarus; assembly: GCA_958450375.1. Lineage (NCBI taxonomy): Eukaryota > Metazoa > Arthropoda > Malacostraca > Decapoda > Nephropidae > Homarus > Homarus gammarus. Next base: position 54,495 of record CAUDMG010000455.1, read on the forward strand.
AGATACAGGCTACCTCACCAACCCTTGTGTTAGTGAGAGATACAGGCTACCTCACCAACCCTTGTGTTAGTGAGAGATACAGGCTACCTCACCAACCCTTGTGTGTTAGTGAGAGATACAGGCTACCTCACCAACCCTTGTGTGTTAGTGAGAGATACAGGCTACCTCACCAACCCTTGTGTTAGTGAGAGATACAGGCTACCTCACCAACCCTTGTGTGAGTGAGAGATACAGGCTACCTCACCAACCCTTGTGTTAGTGAGAGATACAGGCTACCTCACCAACCCTTGTGTTAGTGAGAGATACAAGCTACCTCACCAACCCTCGTGTGAGTGAGAGATACAGGCTACCTCACCAACCCTTGTGTGAGTGAGAGATACAGGCTACCTCACCAACCCTTGTGTGTTAGTGAGAGATACAGGCTACCTCACCAACCCTTGTGTGTTAGTGAGAGATACAGGCTACCTCACCAACCCCTGTGTTAGTGAGAGATACAGGCTACCTCACCAACCCTTGTGTGAGTGAGAGATACAGGCTACCTCACCAACCCTTGTGTGAGTGAGAGATACAGGCTACCTCACCAACCCTTGTGTTAGTGAGAGATACAGGCTACCTCACCAACCCTTGTGTTAGTGAGAGATACAGGCTACCTCACCAACCCTTGTGTGAGTGAGAGATATAGGCTACCTCACCAACCCTTGTGTGTTAGTGAGAGATACAGGCTACCTCACCAACCCTTGTGTTAGTGAGAGATACAGGCTACCTCACCAACCCTTGTGTGAGTGAGAGATACAGGCTACCTCACCAACCCTTGTGTGAGTGAGAGATACAGGCTACCTCACCAACCCTTGTGTGAGTGAGAGATACAGGCTACCTCACCAACCCTTGTGTGTTAGTGAGAGATACAGGCTACCTCACCAACCCTTGTGTGTTAGTGAGAGATACAGGCTACCTCACCAACCCTTGTGTTAGTGAGAGATACAGGCTACCTCACCAACCCTTGTGTTAGTGAGAGATACAGGCTACCTCACCAACCCTTGTGTTAGTGAGAGATACAGGCTACCTCACCAACCCTTGTGTTAGTGAGAGATACAGGCTACCTCACCAACCCTTGTGTGAGTGAGAGATACAGGCTACCTCACCAACCATTGTGTTAGTGAGAGATACAGGCTACCTCACCAACCCTTGTGTTAGTGAGAGATACAGGCTACCTCACCAACCCTTGTGTTAGTGAGAGATACAGGCTACCTCACCAACCCTTGTGTTAGTGAGAGATACAGGCTACCTCACCAACCCTTGTGTTAGTGAGAGATACAGGCTACCTCACCAACCCTTGTGTTAGTGAGAGATACAGGCCACCTCACCAACCCTTGTGTTAGTGAGAGATACAGGCCACCTCACCAACCCTTGTGTTAGTGAGAGATACAGGCTACCTCACCAACCCTTGTGTGTTAGTGAGAGATACAGGCTACCTCACCAACCCTTGTGTGTTAGTGAGAGATACAGGCTACCTCACCAACCCTTGTGTGTTAGTGAGAGATACAGGCTACCTCACCAACCCTTGTGTGTTAGTGAGAGATACAGGCTACCTCACCAACCCTTGTGTGTTAGTGAGAGATACAGGCTACCTCACCAACCCTTGTGTTAGTGAGAGATACAGGCTACCTCACCAACCCTTGTGTTAGTGAGAGATACAGGCTACCTCACCAACCCTTGTGTTAGTGAGAGATACAGGCTACCTCACCAACCCTTGTGTTAGTGAGAGATACAGGCTACCTCATCCACCGGTTAAGTCAAGTGAGAGATATAGATCACCTCATCATCATTTGCTTCATACCAAAGGCTTCTGTTACCGTGGCCGGACAGATGGCCGAAGGACATTTGGCCGACGGACTTTTCACAGACAGACATTTGACCGAACGGACATTGAGCCAACAGACATTTGGCCAAACGTCTGTCGGCCAAGTGACTGGGAGCCTTCTGTCACATGAATGAAGCAAGGGGTACCAGACCATTTCGTTAGTTCACCTGCCCTTCCAGCCCTCACCTCCTGGTACAGTACATACATAACACCTGGCCTGGTTTAAGCCTCTCCCTCTAGTAGGAACAAGTGAGAGTTTGAACGCTCGTGACAGCATACAGCGAATGAGGGTGTGCCAAGTCCGTAGACTTGCATGGTTAATTAGGGTGCGCCAAGTCCGTAGACTTGCATCGTTTTCCATCGTAAATAAAATTGTAACTAATGCCTTTCAAAAAAAAACATCGACATGGGACCAGGTTTGTTCCACTCTACGAAATTTTTGCGATTTTTACACCAAGTTTGATGAAAAACGATTGTGCCGTTTCGGCTGCCCAGAACAGATACACACACGGCTAGTCCTATAGTATATTAGATGAGGTTTATTTCAAGAGAAGAGCATTTTATATATAGTTCCACGTATATAATATGTGACCCGGGGTTAGGGTTACGACCTTGGCAGCGTGGTTACCCTGGTGATGACCCTCCTCCCTCCCAGCTTCTGCCTTCCTCTTGTGTCCTCACATGTATTCATTATTAATTTTGACTTCGGTATTCTTTTTTTTTATCTCTATATTGTGTCTATTTTTATTTATTTTTTCACTTTCTCACTTAAGAGTTTTCACAGTCTGTCTTTTCTCAATAGAAGTTTTCATTTGCTACTGTTTTTTACATTCTCTCTCTCTGAACATCAGTTTCAATGAATATTTCTGCCTCCACATATCTAGGTTTCGTTGTTTTAGAGGACAAGGACCCATATTGTTGATGCACCATTTAGTGCCAGCCAGATAGTGTACTACACGGACTCATCAGTGACGTACAGGACTAATACCTGGCCGTAATTTAGTCGAAATTCTGTTTTCGCACAAATGTAAATTGAAAATGCCAAGTTTTCACATCAGTAATGTTGTAAATGCTATTGGCAGAATAAGTATTTTTTTTTATTTCAAGAGTAGTATTTTTGGACCATTGGAATTGACTGAAGTAATTAATTCACATACCATGCCATACACAAGAGGATTACATGATTATTTACTATTGAAAAGTGATGAGTGCTGTAGTGACATAAAAAACATTACACACACATACAGGATGTTGCAAGTATGTGTCAAAATAAATATCAAACTCGCTATGACTCTCCGAATACCTTCATCCTGCTCGTATACTCTACATTCCTACATCAGTATCGGTGGTCGTTAAGAAATTGGCGATTCCATTATTATATGCGTTCATTACGAATTGTGTACTTTCGTAATGACTTTTTAAATCAGATTGCTTACCGTTAATACTGGTTTAGTAACCACATGTGTAAACACGGAATATACTTATATTATACAAGTACTTACGTCCATGCGTTTACGTGTACAAACATGGCTTGTAGCAACATCACTTGAAGCGAATATCACCAAAATAAAAATAACGTGATAAAATAATTGTTCCACCAGGCACAAGCCCCCTAACAGCTTGTTAATTTCATCTGGTGGTACAGTATATTGAGTTATTATGTGTGATACAAAAATGAATCAGCACAAGAACCCCAGAATTTAATTTAACATATTACGGCTGACTCGTCATTTTTTTTTAAATCGAGTACTGTGCCAGGCAACTGAACCATGAAAACTGCTTATGTAACATTTGTCTGGGGAATTTAGTCGAGGCCTCATCAGGAAATGATCATTCTATGTATCATGTTAACCGGATGGGCGTCAAAGGGTGAGACGACAGGAATGAAGCTACAGGAGTGAAGCTTCAGGAGTGAAGTTACAGGAGTGAAGCTACAGGGGTGAAACTACAGGGGTGAGGCTACAGGGGTGAGACTACAGGGGTGAGGCTACAGGAGTGAAGCTACAGGAGTGAAGCTACAGGTGTGAGACTACAAGGGTGAAACTACAAGGGTGAGTAGACAGGAGTGAAGCTACAAGAGTGAAGCTACAGGTGTGAGACTACAAGGGTGAAACTAGAAGGGTGAGTAGACAGGAGTGAAGCTACAGGGGTGAGGCTACAGAGGTGAGGCTACAGAGGTGAGGCTACAGGGGTGCGTCTACAGGGGTGCGTCTACAGGGGTAGCTACCGTGGTGAAGCTACAGCAGTGAGGGTACGGGGATGAATCTACAGGGGTGAGGCCACAGGGGTAAGGCTACAGGCTACAGAGGTGAAGCTACAGGGATGAGGTTGCAGGGGTGCGGGGAATAAAGGATGAGAGTGAGGAGGGCGTTCGTATGTATGAGGTTCCCCAGGGTAATCCCGGCGATAATGGCTATTCAGAATACAGTCTGTGTCGTAAACATAAACACGCTGAGCATATTGTGTTGATACACAGTCACCAGAGACTACGCCTTCCCCAGTCTTACGCACACACACATGCACGCACGCACGCGCACACACACACACGCACACACACGCACACACACACACACACACACACACACGCACACACACACACACACACGTACGTATGTACGTCAACAAAACTATTTGGTATCGCTGACATACTTTCGCATTCATTTAATGCAGATATAGATATATAAATGTTGGCAGATGAATATATTTACATGATTTCATACTTTTTTGTTGTAATATCAAGTTTATTCAGATATACACTGGGACGTATGTATAAATCCATACACATGCTACAGAACTTAATTACACGTTTACTATACACATTCTTGACGTACAGTACACATAGACAATTTGTATATGAACTACATCACACCTGCCTTGTTTGTATAAGCTTGGAAATGTTTTTCGTTTCTTAAGTTTAAAATTGAAATCAAGCTTGCTCAATTCGCTCGCCGTCTGTATCAAGTAAACCTCATCTAGGCAGGTGTACACTAGGGTGTGTCAATTTAGGGGGTGAACTGGCTAAATTGAAAATCGAGTAATTTGGTAGCAATTTATTGTAGTCTTTAAGCATGCAAAACAATATTCTGGCATAAATTTTTTTTTATAATAAGCCCTACCTACATCAAATGGATTTTTAAATGTACATATTTGTGAATTTATAACATAACCAGCGTTTGCACACATGTTACTGTTTCAAGTTTCAAATTATTATATTTTATTATCCGTAGTCTATTTGAAAGTAACCAAGGCCTTCATACTCTCTTTGCTTTGGTTTCTTGTCATCAGTAGTCTGCTTGCTATTTGTGCTTTGATGTAACCTTCTCGCCTCTCGTGGCTGTAAACATGGCCCGCTGCTTCTGTGACCATTTTCACACATCTCTCCACACTTTGAGTGTGGGAAGGCCACTTCGGCACCTGCATTGGAGTCTCTTTAAGGTTTCTCAATTCTTGGCTAGTTAGACTTGTTGTCAATGGTGGCTCTAAGACTTCCAAACTCAAGTCAACCAATTCTGACAATTTGGTGGCATTGACGTTTATTGGGGGAACTTTTCTTGAATGAAACGAACAGTCTCCCAACTGGTCGTCATCTATTAGCGTTCCTCTAATCTTTAGAATGACTTCTACAGCCTCGGTTCGGAGATTGGT
>CAUDMG010000455.1:737500-995743 GCA_958450375.1 Homarus gammarus
AATTTTGGCAAGCATATTTACAAAGTTAAAAAACGACTAGATAAACTCACATGCACGTGTACACGTGTCTAAGTCAGTGGCAGTGTGTATGCTGTGCACTGAATACTAAACGTGCGGTACACAAGGCGACAGTGTGGCCGACAGTACACTTGTCCGCCTTCACTCCCTGTATTCGAAGTTAGGCACCTATCCACAGCTGGGTGAGTTGAAGGGTACCCTCAGTTTGAATCGGCCTCTGAATACTCGGGTTATATTTTTGTCTGTATGATGCCACGTCGTCAGCTAATGTTTCCTTCAGAACTAAACTTGAATGATGAAAAATGGTAAATATTTGTAGGTCCTAAGTAGTAAAGATACATTCATCTCGAAAAAGTGTACCCTGTTCGATGTGCGGTCATTGTAACGTAAATGTAGATAATGTTTATGTTCTTTTTACAAACATATCCACAATCTTTAAAAGCCACACAGCACTATTACGTGAACATAAATCATTTCATAAATTCCCGTCTACAAGAGCTAAGAGTTAAGCTCTCATAGATACACTTGATCCTACACCACACACACATAAATCTTCCAGCCAGGATCAATGCTCCTCTTGGCCTTGTATTACCCAGTGGACAGGTTTCCCACGTGTGTGATTTGATATTATTTATCCTCCCAGCGGCGCCGTGATCCAGTCTAACCCCTTGACCGTGGAGGTACTGGCGGGAAAACGTGACGTCACCAGGCGGAGGAGCATAATGTATTTAGCTCCACTTCCGGTTGTGACGTCGTGCCCCCCCCCCGCCCCCCCCCCCCCAACAAGGAAGGGTCGTCTCCCTCACCCTCACTGGCTTGTTAAAAGATTAAAGTTTAGAATGTTTAAAAAGTATCCTTCTTTCCCTTATAAATTACATGAGAAAGTTTTAGTAAATAACTGATAGGCTGCAAAGTTTTAATGACACGATACGGATATAAAAACTGTGGAACTTTTCCAGCAAGTTTTGGTAACTTAAGAGTCTTAGACAAGTGTCGCTTTGTTTTCCCAACAAATTTAACGCTTGGATTGTTTAATTTTATTGTATTATTCTTTCATGTATTTTGCGTCCATGTAAACACTCATATCCAGCGTTATCTACAGTTATATATTCCTTCTGATGGTTGATAATGCTTTTATATTTCAATTAATTATGTTTCTAAGTGACGTAATCCTCGATCTACATGAAATATATATATATATATATATATATTGATCGTCTGTCAGTGTTCACAAAATAACATTATCGTACTGAATATATAACAACACCGACGATAAGTTAAGAGTTCAGTATGTTAATTATTAATCAAGTGGTGAAAAGATTTTCTGGTCAGATTTTCACCACTTGATTAAGAATTAACATTTTGACAAAGCTTGTAGTACAGTTTGACTATTCTGAGTAATTCAGTCAGGTCTTGACACTGAGTGGTATCACTTCTCACTGCCACGCAGGACAGGGGTTCGAACACAAAGAAATACATCATATTCATTAGCAGGAAATATAGGTCAGTGGTTCACATACATTGGACGTCATATTCTAATTGAAGACTAATCAGTGCTGGCTAGCAAATTTGGGATAAACAGCAAGAATGTCCTCAAGCACACTTGATTCAATGAAGTAATTACATAGTTCAAGATACAATAAGTCAGGTGGCCTGAAGTCTTTGACAGTCACATTCAATAATATAGTGTTCAAGTGTATGTTTTAGAGGTTTATAACAAAGTTTACATGCTGAGTGTTCCGGTATGGGTAGAGCCTTGGGTGTGGATATGAGGAGAAGTTTGAAAAAAGGAAGAGAGAGGAAATCTGTCGGTAGTAAGAGGAGGGGGGATAGGAAAGGAAGGAAATAAGGGAGAGGGAGGGAGGGAGGGAAGGAGAGAAGGGGTGAGAATGGGGTAATAGGTCTTCGGTAAGGGGTTTGATTGGCGGTTGTGTGAGGGGACAAGGGTCGGTGGTTAGGGGTGATGGGAGTGATGTCGGTAGCGGAGAACAGGAAGGAGGAGTTATCGGAGAGTAGTGAGGAGGAGGAAGGTGAGGGGAATCTGTCGGTCGGAGGGAAGGGAAGAGAGACGTGAAAGGGAATCGGCTTGTATGAAAGAAACCGGGGGAGGAGGAGGAGGAAAGGAAGGGGGGGGGGGGACACTACCAGGTCACGGAGGACGGAACAAGTTGTTGTCGAGAGAGTAGCGTGAGAGACAGAGATAACAAACTTGATGAAAGTAAATACCACAATACCCCCACGACTCGCACCACGCCATCCTTGCCCCCACCTCCATCCCTTCCCTTCTTCCTGCCCCAACCCCATCCCCTCCTATCCTTATGCTCCACCTCCATTCCCTCTCCACTTTCATCCCATCCACTCTCTATGCTTCACCTCCACCCCCTTCACTCCCTATGCTTCACCTCCACCCCCTCTGCTTCACCTCCACCCCTTCCACTCCCTATGCTTCACCTCCACCCCTCCACTCCCTATGCTTCACCTCCACCCCCTCCACTCCCTATGCTTCACCTCCACCCCCTCCACTCCCTTTGCTTCACCTCCACCCCTTCACTCCCTATGCTTCACCTCCACCCCCTCTGCTTCACCTCCACCCCTTCCACTCCCTATGCTTTACCTCCACCCCCTCCACTCCCTATGCTTCACCTCCACCCCCTCCACTCCCTATGCTTCACCTCCACCCCCTCCACTCCCTATGCTTCTCCTCCACCCCTTCACTCCCTATGCTTCACCTCCACCCCCTCTGCTTCACCTCCACCCTTTCCACTCCCTATGCTTCACCTCCACCCCCTCCACTCCCTATGCTTCACCTCCACCCCCTCCACTCCCTATGCTTCACCTCCACCCCCTCCACTCCCTATGCTTCACCTCCACCCCCTCCACTCCCTATGCTTCACCTCCACCCCTTCACTCCCTATGCTTCACCTCCACCCCCTCTGCTTCACCTCCACCCTTTCCACTCCCTATGCTTCACCTCCACCCCCTCCACTCCCTATGCTTCACCTCCACCCCCTCCACTCCCTGTGCTTCACCTCCACCCCTTCACTCCCTATGCTTCACCTCCACCCCTACCTATTCCATCACCTCCAGCCCAACTCTATGCCCCACTTCCTTCACCTTCTCCTCCACTGCTGAAGATGACTGCATCTGATAAAAAAAAGTAAATTAGGAAAAGAGATAAATGTAGACTGTGTGTGGGGGGGGGGGGGGGGCGGATTGGGGGTGAATTGGCAGGGAGGTGCACCATGGTCCTCCCTCCCTACACACTTCCACACACTCCTCCATGCCATACGGCCGCCCACCCGGTGCTGATCACCACCCCACACCACGACGCTGGGGGACAATATATTGGATGCTGAGCTCCATCTTCCCTCCCTCCCGCCTTCCTTCACCCCAGACCTCCCTTGGCCCCCCTCCTCGAGAAATGAAGAGCCCCATGGTTGCCCTGCCCTTCCCTTCTGGCAGGCTGTGGACACTAAGCTGCCATTCATCCCCTCTTCTCCCTCCCCCGGGATGGCGGAGTGCCCTTAGCCCACCCAATTCAGGGCGTGGATAGTGATAACCCCCACTTCCCCTCCATTCCCCCTACACCCTTTCCTTATCTCCTCTAAGAGGCACTGGTTTCTTCTACCTGTCAGATAATGGATGTTTAGTTGCCCTTCCTTCCACTGCATATCCTGGGGAAGGGGGGGAAGTTGCTTTGGTTGGTGAGAAAAGATGAGGGTGGGGGGAGAGGCGAACGGAAGGCAGATTCCGCAAGTGGTGAGGTAAGGCACAAGGAAAATGGTAGGCTACCCAGCTAGTGAGGTAAGGTGGGGTGAGGGGAGAAACAAGAGGATGTGCTCTAACTGGTGAATCGAGTCAGGTGGAGACAGAAAGGGGATAGGTGTTCCGGCTGTGAGGCGACAGGGAGGGGAAAGTGAGCGTCCCAAACAAGCGAGGCGAAACGGAGGGGAAGGGTAGGAGTCCCCCAGCAAGTAAAGCAAGGCAGGGTAGGTGTACCCCCAGCAAATGAGGCGAGGCGGGGGGAAGAAGGGGAGCTGTGCCCCCCACCAAGTATGGCTAGGCGAGAGGTGGGCCGGCGTGTCATCGGCAATACGCCATACCTCCGAGGGTAGGAGGTGACATTCTGGGATGATGATGATGATGGTCTCTCTCTCCTCTCCCCTCCCAGGATGCTGCTGCTCCCTTACTATTGTGCTACTGTTGTTATTGACACCGTCGCTGTCTGCTGTCTTCACTGACATAGTAGGTTTCTACTGATGCTGTTAAAAGTATTTGTTGTCATCACTGGTGGTGGTGATGGTGGTTCGTTCCAACTTCTCTGCTGGAAGTTATTGGTACTGTCACGGTTGCCATCGTAGATACCGCAGAGTTTAAAAGTCTTGTTGCGGTACCTGTCACAACTTGTACCGACTGTATCGGGATCGATTGTTGATGTTGCAACCTGGAAATGGCTTTTTCAGCCTGGATAAGTCCTGATGCATTGTTCCAGATGCTTTTGTAGCAGTGTTCTGCTTACTGATGTTGACAGTGATATCGTCTTCGTCTGTTTACACCGCATGCTGCTTTATTTAGAGCGAATATTCATGAGATGAAAATCAATATATATTTTAGTTGTTTACAGAGAATTCTCCTGAAGGAAATAAGTTTTTGAAGGGAAAAGGGGGAAAAAAGTCACCCTTTTTATTTTTTTGATGCCCTGGGTGATGGAAGTTTATTTGAAAGATAAATTGAAAAAGTCCTGACTTTTTATTTTTGGTATTTCTGTTTTTCTATACAAAACTATCTTGAGGTTTAGGGTTGAGTTTTATTGTTATCATTTTCAGTAATATTTTCTAATTTCCTTTTCCCCTTCTCTCAGCTTATAGACATTTGCTGCTGTGATTGATTATTCATATTTGTTCGTAATGATCAGCTGCTGCAAATGGGAGACAGTTTTAGCCCTGACCACACCTCACAAGTACTGACGAATAACCGGTGCTATCGGATGGTCGCATAAGAAGTATGAATCAACTTCCGGCAGGGCGTGAGTTGGCACTCGACGCTGGCACTCTGGATGGCTTTGCTGCCCTCCCTTGGCACACCGCGCCACACCCACGCCACCCCCACTTTGCTTCTTGACTGAAGTGATGATTATGATTATTATATATACCTATTTTTAAAGATGTTTTATCCAGTAAGACGCAGTGCTTTTACTTAGAGACAGTTTGTGATTATGATACACATAGTACCACACACACACACACGCGAGCACTAACATTTAAACTCTTAGACATGCTAACGTGCATGTACTCTATTAATAACCCGTCTATTATTATTATTATTATTATTATTATTATTATTATTATTATTACGTGTACTCTAACTCGCGCATACATGCTCTCTAACTCGCGAACGCAGACACATGAGAGACTAAAAGGGGGAACGACAGAAACGTCGACACACAGCTGGACTTGAGAGACGGACAAACAAGTGGACACGTAATAATTGAGGGTAGAGGCAGGAGGGCTCGCCACCGCCTCATTATTAACCACAACATGCCCATCCTTCCCGGCGGCCACCACCTTCCCCAGGAAATATTCACTGTTGTCTCACTCAATAGTGGAACACAAACGTAGCTCCACCAACTGAACGTGTGTGGCTCTGTTTAAAGGGCGTTCTCTATAAATTAGAGTGAGTGAGAGAGGGAGGAGGAAGGGAGGGGAAAGGGGATGGTGGGATAGGTGAGAGGGAGAGAAAGAGAGATGGGAACATCGACCAATATAGGGGAGCTTACTGTTGACGATGGCGTCCGATTTTAAGGTGATTTTGTGTGAGTTTTTGAATATTTTTGTTATGGGGAATATAAGGTAGTTACCCCTAATATGTTTGTCAGTATAGATAAACGTAACATGGAAGTGTGACGTAGCGAAGAATGAACTCCCTGAGTGGAGATGGACAAAATAAACATGAAAAGTCAGAATCAGAAATAAAAAAATGTAAAAATTGTTGTATAATAAAGCAGTATAAACATAAACACATCTTTATTTCTTGGGTTTTACTTTTTCCAAGTCGTCCTCAGCACCAGGATAATCTTAAGGGCCGTCCTCCACCATCCCACGGCGATGATTCGCTATTTTTCTCACTCGCTTTTCCACGCCAATTTTTTTGCCGTTATTTACGAGGGTGAAGTAGCTACCACGACCCGCCGCCTCCCTCATCCCCCCGTTATCACCATTATCATTTTTCATCGTTATTCTGGTATCGCTGGTGCTCCCGCCCCTCTTATTTTCCTCTTCCTTCCGCTGTTACGTTATTGTCGCTCCTCATTTACTCATTACTTTCTTATAAATCATTCGTTGTTGTGTTTTCGCACGATGACAGTAGTTTCCATTTTCTGTGTAGTGGAGGCTTTTGTTAGCCGCCGTAAAATAAGAACATCGTCGTATCTGACCTCGGGGATACTATTTTATCTTGGTGGGCTGCCCTTAATGCCACTCCTTTTCTTCTTCACTGTTAGTCTGAAGTTATGGATACTTGTGTCACCTTTTTGTGATTAATATAAGCCTCAGTCATATTGGCAATATATATAACACGCATAAAACCTTAAAAAAAAAAAAAATATATATATATATATATATATATATATATATATATATATATATATATATATATATATATATATATATTTCATGTAGCTCCACAATGAAAACGTGGATAAGATAAATCTTGATAAAATCACATGGGGAAAAGGGAAACAACGGAGCACCTTAGCTTTCGTCATTATTCAATGACGAAAGCTAAGGTGCTCCGTTGTTTCCCGTTTCCCCATGTGATTTTATCAATATATATATATATATATATATATATATATATATATATATATATATATACATATATATATATATATATATATATATATACATATATACATATATATATATATATATATATACATATATATATATATATATATATATATATATATATATATATATATATATATATATATATATATATATTGGTAACGCGATCCTGGTAAAAAGTACTGTATATTGCATTACCTGCAGTGTGTCTTTATTTAGCACAGTTAATACGTTGTGAGTGTCTTTTTGGCAGGAACACGAAATCTTTCTACATGATGGCATTGCCCAACTTAGCCAAGTCTCCCTCACGATGCGTCAAAGAAAACGGACGGTGGCTCGCACGGCGCCACTGTCCCCAGACAAGATAATATATCATGTGGCGTAACATGGTGGACCCGGTAGTAGTCTTACCTCACCCCCTGACACTTACTTTTTGACACCAGGTAAGGCCAACCAGAAAATTGGTGGATATTGCGTATGAGTGACCTAGTTACATGTTTCGATGTTTTGATGTTTGCGATATGAACATTCCGCAGTTGGTCGTTTTGAATTTTTACCTTTCGTCCAAGGTTTTAGCCAAGGGTATTCTGGCTCAGACATTTCCTTAAATTTCTTTATTTACGAACGATGGTTTAAATGAGTATCTTTAAAATGTTAGTCTATCGACCACAAATGAATAAATCGTGATTCTCAAAGGTTAATATTATTGATCTGTCCTCAAGAAAAGTAGATTATGTATTTTGTTGTTTTGTGAGCAGAGTTGGTCATCAAGTTTCAGATCGGTTGGTACAGTCGAACACAGGTATTGATTTACACTATTATTTACTATGTCGATCAAATTGTCTGTATACTCTTTCATGTAGAGAACTGTCAGAATTTCATAAACAAAACAGTAATTAAAATTTTATTTTTGACTGGTATATGAATTTGTCACGCAGGTTCGATACTTTCTTGTGGGATTGTACCTCTGTAAGGGTTAAATCACCTTTCCAAGGGCCTTAATCAAAACTATAAGACGCTAAACCATCGTCCCCAGAGGGTTAAGTCATCGTGTAAAATAATTAAACCATCGTTTTCAACTTAATTGCTGAGGACCGAAACGTTCATCTCGAAATCAACCTCGTATGAACTTATCTTCTGCAGTATAGATTTGGGTAGAGAGAGAGAGAGAGAGAGAGAAAGAGAGAGAGAGAGAGAGAGAGAGACTTTTGAGGGTAAAAATGTCTGTGTCAGATAGCGGGGCCAAGAACGGGAAAGATGGTGTGAGAGATAAGGAGTTGAGAGAGCGAACGGGGGAGAGAGAGGAAAGTCCAAGACGTAACTAAAGTTAGCAAGTTCGAGAAAATGGGAACGGGAGATAGTGGGCAACGTGCATGATAGGACGAGATATGCTGGACGAGAGAAATTGAGAGAAATAGAGAAAATTGGTCCGTTCGATAGTGACACAAGTGATGGGGGTAGTGGTACAGGTGATGAGGATAGTGGCACAAGTCGTGGGAATAGTAGCACATGTGATGGAAAATGGGCACAGGTAATGGGAATAGTGGCACAGGTGATGGGAATAGTGGCACAGTGACATGGATAATGGCAGAGGTGATGTGGATAGTGGCAGATGTGTTGTGGATAGCGTCACAGGTTTTAATTAGTTTAACAACTTTATTGGCAAAGCTTGGAGTACGGTTTGCCATTTTGAGTAATTCACTCAGGTCTTGACACTGAGGGTACTATCACTTCTCACTGCTATGCAGGACAGTGGTTCATATACAATATAAGTCATATTCTATTTGCGGATTAATGAGTGTGGGCTCACAAATTTAGGATAGACTGCAAGAATGTCCTCAAGCACACCTGATTCAATATAGTAATTACATAGTTCATGATACAATAATCCAGGTGGCCTGAAGTCTTTGACAGTGTTCAAGTGTATGCTTTAATGGTTTATCACAAAGTTTACATGCTGTGTGTTTTGGTATGGGTACAGCGTCACTAACTTTTCAGATGTGCCTGGTTCTGTCCTTATGCTGGTCATAACGGTACTTCTTGTCACAAAATTTCTCATATTTACTAATGCTACAACTGCCAGGTCTCTCTGTATTTCTCAGTTCTTCTAGATCAGAGTTCATGATTTTGACTTGTATATTTTTAAATACAGCATTGGACAGGCCAAGGTCCCGGTCCACATTTTCTTTCTTGCATGCCTCCTTGTCTAGTCTATCAGTACAGTCATGATTTCTAATTCCAACATGGCACAGGTGATGGGAATAGTGGCACAGGTAATGGAGATAGTAGGTATGGAATAGCAGAGTGAGAGAGAGAGTTTGAATTAAAGGAGAGAGAGAGAGAGAGAGAGAGAGAGAGAGAGAGAGAGAGAGAGCAAAGTAATGTAAGAAATTAGATGGTGTATCTCGGGTGTTTTACAACCAAGGTGACTCGACCGTCTGTTCCAACTTGGTCGAGACGGTGGAGGCGTTTTAATATGGAGAGGGAAGATGCGTGGTTAAGCACTAATGGAGCGTCTGGTGGAACTCTAATGTGGTCTGAATGGAATGCAGTGGACCTCAGATCTGTCTTGGAGGGGAGGGAAGGGAGGGAGGTTCTGCCCTGACGCGACGAACATGATACGGCAATGTTGGTCTTAATATGGCTAAGACAATGAGTGCTGGTGTTCCACAATGACCTAAGACACTAACTGAGTGTTTCAGTGTGGCGTAATGGGATGGTTTCAGTGTGGTAGAGGCCAGGCTACCAGTAGTGGTTTAAGATGAAAGGGAGAGCAAATTACGAGGAAAAAGCGAGTTGTTAATTAGGCAACAGTCATCGCAATGGAGGAAGGATTGATGTGTTAGTGGTATGGTGGAGTGTGGTGAAGAAGTGTTGGAGTGTGCTGGAGTATGGTGAATTAGTGTTGGGGGTATGGTGGAGTGTGGTGAAGACGTGTTGGAGTATGGTGGAGAAGAATTAGTAATGTAGGTAGAGATGAGTAAAGAAATAGGGATTTTTTTTTTTTTGTGTGTGTGTGTGTGTGTGTGTGTGTGTGTGTGTGTGTGTGTGTGTGTGTGTGTGTGCGCGCGCGTGCGTGCGTGCGTGTGTGTGTAAATAATAAAATAATAATAATAATAAACGGTTTATTAATAGAGTTACAGCCGGTGGCTGAAAATATACAAACTTACATGTGATTTAGACATAATAATATACATTCAATACATGTACAGGGCTGTACAGTACATAAATCAGGAGCTGTTTATTATTTTAACAATAGATGGGATGGTGCTGTTCTTATATCTATCAGTGTGGGCTCTTATGGGCTGAATTTTGTTGTAGTGGCCAATTGCGCTGGGTGGGCGGGTGACTGCCGGTGGCAGTAGGTGGCGATGATGAGGATGGTGCAGTAGTCCACTGCCAAACCCTGCTAGTGCGTGGTGGTGGAGGTCACTGAAGGATGGCATTTCCAGAGTGGAGAGAGCGTTGTTGTAGCCGGAGTTGTCTGCGCCGAGCATGGTTCTGCAGGCCCTCTTCTGTACCTTCTCTAGCTGATGTTGTTGGGTAGAGTTGAGAGAAGACGACCTGGCTGGTGACGCATATGTTAATTTGGGAAGAATAAATGAGTTGTAGATAGTCCTCAGCTCTGGAGTGGGTGCCCCAAGTGACATGAGTCTATATAAGCTTTGGGTAGAGCTCCCTTTAACTTGGCTTATATATAAATAAGTTAAGGGGTTAGGTTACAAACCCAAAATGGTGTTTCTCCATTTATTGGTAAATTAAAAAGGTCACAGGCAATTAGTAAATGCACCATAATTAACACTGTAAGCTGTGAGTGCTAGTTAAGGACAGGGATCAGCTTGACTGAGTTAAGTCACCCATCCGATTCTTGTGAGGCTCAAGTGAAGACTGGTCCTTGTAAGGACTAGTGCCTGTGAGGGGGAGGTGTTTCTGAGGGAGAAGCTGGGCTAACCCTACATTCTCAAGGTCGGCCTACTGATAGAGGAATTTCCCCCTCACGTGAACAGCACATGGCACCTCACAGTTTAATGGAAAATTACAGTGGGGTGATTGTATTATATAAGCTAAATGTATTAACCCAAATTTATATAATTGTTATTTCCATGAGACAGGGGCTAATACATCGCTCGGCCACCACCTTCCAAGCTTCTACGAGGAATTAGCTTCTCGCAGAGGAAAAAAAGCCTATACATAAACCTATCCATGTTACATACATATGTGTGAAAACACTAAACTGAAGCAACTGCAACCTGGGGTTCAGCAGTTACTAGGGTCCTAGCCTTAAGAGCCTTACAGAATAGTATATTATGTACAATGGTAAATTGAAATGATATTGATCTCTAGGAACAAAACAAAAAATATTAGAGCCAATATTACACAATAGTGGGAATAGTTAAACTGGGTTTAACAAATCCTGTGAAAAACAATATAAAATATCAGTTTATATTCTATATCAGTAAAATTTGACTCTTCCAGATAAGAAATAAATTTTAATTTATCTAACATAAGATTGAGTTCACTGAGTACAAATCGAAACTTGGTGCAATGGGATCAAATCCAAAGTGAGATTTAAATTCAATGCAAAATGATGATGGGAAGGCAAGGTTTTCAACGAACTACAGGTTATCACAAAGTATTCCAGAGTCTTATAATAACCTTTCACAACTAACTGATTATCACCATCTTGGCATGGCAAAGTGACGTTAGTTTCTTCAGGGAAGAGGGAAAGCAAAAATAATATATATATATATATATATATATATATATATATATATATATATATATATATATATATATATACTGAATATTATGTCAATGCTCATGAAACACAGTTTTCCTGGAAAATCGGTGTATAGTTTCATTGTTTCAGCGTTGTGCAAACGTTAAGGTGCGGCCACACGTGTCCTCCGACATATCGGAAACACTGCCGGCATCACCGCTGTCGACATGTCGGATACATATTTGCGACAATGTAGACAACACTGTTAGTAAACATTTCGGTTATATGTTGGCAATATGTTGGTAACAGAGGTGAAGCCAAAAGGCCGTCCACACGTGTCTGCAGACACGAACGTGATGTCGTGATGTCGGAGAGGGAGGACGCCTTGCTGGAAGCCACTGCATTTGTAGTAATATGTGGCCGTCAGATGAGACGACGTAGCTGATTCTGGGTGCGTCCATCACTTCAGGGAAGCATTGCGGGGGAGCATAGTCTCTTACGTGATATTGAACGTGATGATGACGGGCTTTTGCCATCACAAGTACGGGACAGTGGAATGTTTCATAACTTTTTCCGAATGTCCAAATCGGACTTTGAACATCTGTTGAATATGGTTGGCCCGCGCATCGCTAAACAGGACACGGATAAGAGAAAGGTAAATATCGTGCAGTGCCTCGGCGATGTTTCTCCATGCATCTACTCTCTTGATCTTATTCTTGTAATTCACATATGTTGGGTCCCATAGTACTCTGTGCGAGTGGTATAGTTCTGTTAACAAAATAGTTTGCTCCCGGGTCCACTCCATCCCCAAAATTATAGACAGAGCGATGGGTAAGTCCGCCCTGATGCAGCTGTTGTGTGTGTCTGTCCCTACCCGGATACCTGCGCCGCAACATCGCCTCGTCCACACTAGAGCCACCAACAAATCGCCGACACAGTGGTATGAACATGTTTAAGACTTTGCGTTGGTTGCAAGTTAACAACTCTTTGCCTACCTTGTCGCCGCCGTGTTGCCAGCGCATGTTTCCGACACGTGTGGCCGCACCTTTACTTTGCATGATCGCCAATTCGCATGACGACTTAAACCGTGATCATACCCTAAGATCATCCACTTCTAACAAAGAGTAGTCTTCATATATTAGTAAAAGATCGGTTGGTACATCCAGAGTAAACAGCGTGTCATCAGAGTATAATGGGAAAGGTTCTATTGCACAGTGCATGCCATGCATTAATTTGCTTTGCACTAGCATAGTTACGTGGATGAGGAAAGCATAGTGCTTGAGAGTTGACTCTAACAAAAGGATATACTATTCTACCTCTTCGTCTGCGAAAATTGTAGTTAACAGATAACTCGTCTTGGCTATTTGTAAGGCTTCAAGAAGAATTTTCACATACACATGCTTTGCATCCACTCGTCCTAACCCTGCGTCAACCATACTTGCAATTAGTTCGTGTTTGCTAATTGATATAGCTTGAGTTGAAGTGTTAATATCATTGTAGAAATATCTGGAACATTATTATATACGTTTCGCAGAACGTAGTTTTAAACAATAATCATGAGGTACACTGGGTGTATTTGACGTGTTTGCATTTTGACCAGTTATGTTTGGGACATCGACGTCTGGGATATCATTATCATTCCTGGGGAATGAATCTGAATGGACCTTTTTAAGTCTGTCCGCATGAATAACGTCTGAGGTTTATGGGTTTGCTTTCAAAATTTTTAATTTGTTGCATGCTTCTTTAGCAATAATGCGGAATGGTCCGTCAAACTTGGGTGATAGCTTGGACTTTCGTTTAGGTTCTCGCACCGAAACAGCATCGCCTATTTCTAGCTTGATAGGCTTAGCTTGTTTATGTTGCTTGTATATCATTTCAGCGCTTGACGCTGCTAAATGTTTACGTACTTGGCCATGAATATCCGTGAATACGTTGATTTGCCTTGTAGCGAAATCGTCCACATTATAGACTGGGCATGGCTTGTCTGAAAGTACGTCATACGGTAGACGTTTGTCTATGCCGTAAGCAATATAATAGGGTGATTTGCCTGTAGAGCTGGTGATCGACCCATTAATAGATGTGGCAACTTGCAGTAACCAATCTTCCCATGCATAGTGCATTTGACAAGTTATTGGACGAAGAATGTCTAGGATTTTGCGATTGGTTCTTTCAACAAGGCCATTAGCCTGTGGATGATAGGCTGCGATAAAACTTTGTTGGATGTCATATTGTCGACATATTTGAACTACAAGTTGGTTCTTGAACTATAATCCGTTGTCGGAGAGAAGAACCTTGGGCGTAGTAAAAGGACATATGAGGTAAATAACTAAAGCATAAGCCACAGATTCGGCTGTTTTATCCTTCAGTGGGACTAAAATCACAAATCTAGAAAAATGATCCACAACACTGGGATGTACGAGGATCCTTGATGACTCCTTGGAAGTTGTAACAAGTTGATCGCGACTGTGTCAAACGGACGTTCTGGTATAAGATATTGTAGAATTGTAGCTGGTGACATTGTAATACCCTTATATTGAGCACACGACAAACACTTAGCAACATGCAATTCTGTGTCTTTCTTCAGAGTATTCCAAAAATACTTCTTTCTGACCTCCGCCAGATATTTGTCACGTCCGGTCCGGGGTGACCTGCCTGGGGAGCATCGTGATACAACGTTAGTATCGTTTTATGAAGTGTATCAGGTACGACAATTTGTGTAACAATACCCTCAGTTGTCTGCTTGGAGCGAAGGAGTATGTCTCGTCGTAGTTCAAATTGATTGAATGGAAGAGGTAACTTTGGAAGATTAGAGTCGGTACGAGGCTGCCTTGATTGTGTTGTTTACCTGCACCTTCCGGTCCAGTTTGTGGTCTATAGTTACACCCAGGAGTTTGGCAGACTGCACTAACTGGAGAGGACGGGCACCCACTGTGACTGCTGGAGCTTGCACTGGAGTGGAAGTGGTATTGATTTGATGTGCATGACTTCGGTTTTTGTGTGATTGATGGTGACCTTGTTCTCCGTAGTCCATGCCTGTAGCAGGGTGCCTTGTAGCAATGAGTAGTCCTGTGAGGTGTTGTGCACTGTAACCCCCACAGCGCATTCATCCACGTACTTCAACCTGTGAGGAGTGTCTGATAGAGTGTCGTTGATCAGGATTAGGAAGCACAGTGGTCCCATCTTGGTCCCCTGGGGAACACCGCAGGTGAGGTGTTGCAATGTGGAGATAGAACCCTGGTACCTCACTGCCTGACGACGCTCACTCAGGAAATTAGTGAGCCATGAGACCAGGTTGTTGGGCAGCCCTAGAGCTATGGCCTTGTTGATAACAATGCAGTGATCAACAAGGTCAAAACCCTTCCTGAAGTCAACAAGGGCAGCGGCCATACCAGTGATGTCTTACGTTTCTCCAGGAAGCTAACTAAGTAGTGTGCTGTAGAGGAGGTCCTCATATTGCCAGATTGCTGCGGATCAATTGACTGATAAATACTAGCAAATGCCCATTCAAAAACAAAGTCTCCACAGAGTAGACTGGGTATGGGGGTAAGGGCAACTGGTCTGAGGTCACTAGGGGACTGTAGGGTGGGGACCTTGGGGAAAGGGGTGACAAATGCGGTTTTCCATTCATTAGGGCACTTGCTTTGTCTGAGGGATGCATTAATAATGGAACAGAGGGGGGTGGCAAGTTCGACTGCAAACTCCTTGTAAATTTTGATTTGGAGGTCAATTGGGGTTGTAGAACATTTGGATTTTAATTTTAGGAGTTTGTTGGCAATTTCAAATGCTTGAACACTGGGAGGGGAGGAGGGGGTGGGTAAGTAGGCCGGGAGGAGAGTGAGGTCGAGACTGGGTAGGGTATGACATAAGATAGCAAAGTGGTTATTAATTGTCTCGACTGCCTCCTCACTAGGTAAATGAGAGATAAAGGGAAATGTGGGAGACTGACGGTTAAGTCCACAGAGATCTTTTACCTTAGAGTACCACTGACCGATGCCGACCTCCTTGAGGCCGTGCACTTTCCTGGGATAATAAGACTTCTTGGTTGACTAGATTTTTTTGATGACCTGGTTTCGTAGACTTTTGTACAGGCGGTTGTTGGTGTAGTATACCTTGTTGCACTGCTCAATTAGTCTTTTGATACGGGGTGTAATCCACGGGACATCATCGGGTTGGATCCACACTGTCTTAGCTGGAAAGAAGTGGTGGTAGGCTTTGGTGATAGTGTCCAGGAAATTATCCCACTTGTTCTGTTCATCGTCTACCGTGACCACTTCAGTCCAGGGATACCGGGTCACCCATTGTCCGAAACATCGCATGGCAGAGTCAGGGATAGGTCGGTAAGTCGTGTGTGTGTGTGTGTGTGTGTGTGTGTGAAACGAGAAATAGTGATCACTGGTAATGAGAGCTTGTTGGAGGGTGAGTGAGGGGCCGCGTGGCAGGCGGGAGAGGGGCAGTAATGGTTTGTTAAAGTTGACGCCAGGGTGTGGACGGGGGACGCTCCGTGTGTGGTGATAAGGGGAGAATCAGTTTGCTTTGTGGAGTGACAAGGAGATAATCAGTCTGCCCCGTGGGGTGATGGGGAGGGGATCAGTCTGCCCCGTGGGGTATTGGGAGGGGATCAGTCTGCCCCGTGGGACGATGAGGAGGATGTGAAGAGGTCTCTCTGAAAGGTAAAGAAGAGAGGGGGATAATGTAATCTGTTATTTTCTCTTCTCACGTCTCCCTCGTCATGACAGCTCCTTCATCCCTCCCTGAAATATCCTTCATCCCTCCCTGACACCTCCCTCATCCCTCCTTGACAGCTCCCTCATCCACCTCCGACAGCTTCCTCATTCCTCCCTTATATCTCCCTCATTCCTCCCTGACACTTACTATTCCCTCTCTGGCACCCCTAATCCCTCCCTGACCTTTTCTATTCCCTCTCTCATACTTCCTATTCCTTTCCTGACAACCTCACATCACCCCCTGACACCTCTAAATAACTAATCTCTCCTTGACACATGTCTCATTTGTCTTACACCTCCCTTATCTCGACATCATCCCTCCCGCCTTTCTCATCCCTCCATCCCTCATCTTCACACACACACACACACACACACACACACTACTACTACTAGTACTTTGCAGCCACTCGGAATCGAGTATGACGATCATCCAGCTATGATACAATGGTATGAGTTATTAAAGATGTCACCTTCGTTAGTGAACTCTGGGGTGACTCCAGAGGCCAATACGGGACCGACAGGCCGTCCACAGATGCTGCACGTGTGGAGGGCTACATCTAGTGCAGGAGGGGCGGCGGCATCGTCTTTCTGGCTCGGGCCCTTGTCTGCCTCGGTATGCAGTCGGGCTAATTCAAAAGTTTTGACACCTTCTCGTGTGGTTTTCCTCCAACCGTTACGGTGTGGAGTTGATTTGCCACGTTTTTAGGTTTGTCTTATACCTTTTACGTTGCCCGCCAGCGTTACGTTTGCTATTCGTTAAGTGACTGTAAAGTAGCTGCTTTGACAATCTACTGTCGTCAATGCGGGTAACATGACCAGTCCAACGTAGTTCTTCATGGATAATGATAGCCTCGATGCTCCTACAGTTGGTGTCTGCAAAAAACTGGCATTTGTTCTCTTGTCTTCCCAGCGAAGACGGAGGATAGAACGTAGACTAAATTGGTAATAGTTTTCAAGTGCGTTGAGGTGCTTCCTGTATGTTACCCATCATCTCCCTGCCATATAGCAGAGTGGGGAGGATTACTGATCGATATACGTGCAGTTTTGTAGATAATAAGTATGGATTCTGCCAAAGGCTTGAGATGCACATCTGATCCAATATTGAATCTCTTCATCGATGTTCCTGGTGGTTTACGGCTGGGAATCAAGATACTGAAAGTGGGTAACATTAGAGAAGGCAGTAACATTAACGTGGATGGATGGTGGAGGTGTAGCAGAACCAGGGGCAAGCTGAACGAGAATCTGAAACTGACGTACAATCGGGGTCAAAGGTTCTCTCCTTTCTAAAATGAAACAGTATCGACCCTAAACGAGATGCAACAGTCAGGGTAAGTCAGTTCGGAGACTTATTCCTATGACTCAGTTTCACCACGGGGATGGAACTTTTGTCCCCGACTGTACATTTACTTTGAAGCCGAAGTGTGCATACCTTTCTACGTAGGTGTTCAGGATCTCCTGTAAGTTGCATTCATTATGAGTAGCCGACACCTTTGATCCTACCTGGAGTCGTCTTATGTTGAAAATTCTATTCATCCGGTACTGGATGTCCACCCCGCATACTAAATTGGCACTGGGACGAGTAAGGATGGCAGCTAAGAAAATGGAAAAGAGAGTTGGTACCAGTATACATTCTTTTTTTACTCCCGGTGGATGGGGAAGAACTCAGACTGGGTACCATTATGCAGAACACTGGCATTCAAGCCACCATGGCTATCAATATTGGTGGGCTTCCCTGTTGACCGAGTCGAAGGCCTTAGTAAGGTCGATGAAACCCAAGTACAAACCATGACGCTGTTCTATGCACTTTTCCTGTATCTGGCAGGCAGCAAAGATCATGTCTGTGGTGCCGCGTGATGGTCTAAAGCCACATTGAGATTCTGGGAGGAAGTTTTCCGCCTCAGGAAGAAATCTGTATAGGAGGACTTGGTCGATAATCTTGCCAGCTGGGGACAGCAGCGAGGTCACACAGTAGTTGCCACAGTCTGACTGGTTTCCCTTGTTCTTATAAATATTGACAATGGAGGCGTTTTTAAGATCTTTGAGGATTTCTTCCTTCTTCCACTTATTCTCCAGTAGAGACGGCTGGTAAGCAGAGGTTCTCCTGCTTTATACACCTCGGCTGGGATTCCATCAGGCCCTGTGGTTTTGTTATTTTTTCATCTGCTTGATTGCAGTAGCTACCTCATCACAGGGTAGAGGATAGCTGAGGTGGGTCAGTTCTGGGTGCTGAAGTCTGGATATCCTCATCGGTGTTTCAGTTGCTCCTTCCAGCACTGGCGGATTCCTTCTTCGTCTTCATTTAGGGATTTACCGTCGGATGAATGGAGGGAGGCCACGCTATGAGTAGTTGTTGACACATCTTGTGTTAATCCTCAAGTTTTTGTGTTTTATACACTTTATTTTTCCACCATTCGTCCTTTAGATCGCGAAGATTGCCCTGGGCCATTGCTTTATTCTGGCTGAAGGTATCAGCTTTGATCCAAGACTTAGGGTTGTTCTGCCTTTCAATGAAAGCAGCACATTTACCATTGAGGAGTACATCGATTACCTGGTTATTTTCGTTAAACCAAATTTGGTGTTCTCTTTTAATCTGGCCAAAGGTCTCACTGCAGGCTTTTGTGTTGATTCGAGAATACCCCCATTCTGCCCTCGGATTTAGGTCGTTTGTTGTTTGCTTGTTTATGAGCCCATCGTCAAGCTGCTCTCTGAAAGCATGCATTACCGCTTTATCCTCCAGTCGCTTAGTTTTAAAACCTCTTCTGAATGCTTGTTGCCTTCTCCGTTTTGGAGCGACGTGAAGGGAGAATTTGGCTCTCACGAGCCGATGATCTGTTGATATTGATATTGAAACAATTTATTTAGCCAGAAGAACACATATACAGAGTCGATAATAATAACAATATTAACATGGCTAAGTCAGATGAGAGCCTGAGATCTCTTGAAGGCACCGGATATTTACTGTAAATTTATCTCAAGGAAGTAGTATATAATATTTAGTATCATCTGTCCCAATTGTGGGATAGGCCCCTAACGCCGTAATGTTCAAGCTTTGACAGGAGGACGGTATGGTCGACAGTATCAAAGACTTTAGAGAGGTCCGGGAATATACTGACTGTGAACTGTCTGTTATGAAAGGAGTTTAAGGTGCCATTAGTAAAGGTTATCAGAACACTCTCAGTTGACCTTCTAGCTCTAAATCCTAACGGAGAGACTGTAAGGATGTTATTGATACTGCAGAAGGAATTTAGTCTACTACATGCTAGCTTCTCCAGTATCTTACTCAAGGCTGGGAGGACTGATATGGGGCGGTAATTCTTGAAGAGACCTTTGTCCCCAGATTTTTTATATGCTGGGTGAACTTTAGCAATTTTCAGTTTATCCGGAAAGACACCACTAGTGAAGGAGGAGTTACATATGTGTAGGAGAACAGGTAGTAATAAGTGGGTTACTTTCTCAATGATGCTCATTGGTATATTGTCGTCGCTTGTTGCTGCATCTTTGGACATTTTTATGATGGTCAATAATTCATCTGCTGTGACAGGGGATAAGAACAGCTCATTTTGCAGTCTGTTTCGCAGGTAGGCTCTAAATTCCTCATTGTGATTAGAGATGCTCTTTGCATGATTTTTGCCAACATTGATAAAATAATCATTGAAGTGGTTGGTAATCATTTATCATAAAAGCTGAGTGGGGGGCCGAAGGTTGAGTGTTCCTGTTCTGAATAGAATAGATGATATTCCAGGTTTTCTTAATGTTGCCCGATGCTGACTGGAGCTTATTTGTATAATAGCTACGTCTGACATTTCAAATTGCTTGAGTTACTCTATTTCTAATACTTCGGTTAGCATCACCGAAAGTTATGGGTCTTTTTTGCAAATTTCCTTTGGAGTTAAGGGTTTCTTTTATCATTGCCTTGATTTCACTTGTAATTTGGGGTTTGGAGATAGATGCAGTTTTCACTGACTTAGTCTTGAGGGGGAAGCATTTACCAAAGTAAGCATTGAAGATGCAAGAGAAGTTGCAGCAGCTCACATTAGGGTTGTTGGAGGCATAGACAAGACCCCACTTAGTATATAGTGCGACTCCACCACTGTGTGTCGTGACGTGTTGACTCTGTGTATATTTTAATTTGGAATGTTATATAAATCTTCAATATCGTCAGTGAGTTTGGTCTCGCAGAACCCAAGTACATCAAATTTGTGGACAATAGAAGATATACACCGATCTAAAAAGATATCTAAGTGAAGGGGAATACTGCTGATGTTATAGCTAATTAAGGAGAAAGAATGAGATAGTAGAAGACTGGAACTAAACTCGGGAGAGTCGGGAAAGTAATCGTTACAATTGGGGTTGGTGTAACCCAGTGAGTTTTGTAGACAGGCATCAGGATCAGTATGAGGGAGTATTGTGTCGACACCATTGGTGAACGGTCCAGTACACATACGGTCCAGTACATCTTAAGGAAACAACACTAGCATCATCAGTGTAGGAATATTGGTACTGATTAAGGAACAGCAAAAACTTGGGGTCACTGGGGTATGAAAAAGGAAGGTCAAAGAAAGTTATAATAGTGGGGAGGGGGGGGGGGGGGGTAACTTACTCACAAGTGCTACAACCAATAGAATTATAATGAATTGGTACTGTTGAGAGTGATTCCCAGTTTGAGTGGGAGGTGCGCCTATCACTTGGTTCTGAAGGTTGCTGATTCCCACCGCAGAGGGTGGACGTGTAGTACCCGAGTTGGCTGGCAAGGGGGGGGGGGGGAGACTCCGTAAGTGATGACCAGGATACTGACAATGGCTGGTTCCCCCTCTGTGGGGATGGGGTTCTCGAGGGGCTTGGGGGTCTGGTACAGCGGTTGGGTGAGTGGATGGGTGTTCACTTACCCGAAAGTCTCTCACAACAAGAGTTTTATGACTGAACATCATGTGCTTCCTTTGTTTCCTGGCTTCTTTAAACTGGTCCATTTGCAGTTGGTGGGCCTTAGTCGTACCTGGGCATTGGTCCTCATTGACGAAGACAGTAGAGCCTTTCAGCTTACTGCGCTGATAAAACACTTGGTCACCGTCAGAGGGGGATGAGAATTTTATTATGATGTCACGGGGGCGGGAGGGATTGGATTTCCCGATGTGTTAAACACGGTCAAACTTGACTCCAGGAACGTGAAATGTTCATTCAGCAGACGTGAAATTTTGCACTGGGATGACTCCCAGTTCTCGTGAAGATATTCGGGGACTCCGGCAAACCTGAAGTTGCTTTGCTGCCCCATATAGTCCTGTTTCACAGTGGTCTGAGTCACAGCTAGGGTGATGAGGACATCTCGGCGATTTCTTTCTTTGACAATGATGAAGTCAATGAGATGCCAAAGTTTGGGTCGTTGGTGTTGCCAAGAACTATTGAAACCAGTTACCAGATGAACATTGAACAACGATGCCATTGTGAAATCCGACTGCGAGAGAGATTTAGGAGTAATGATAAGTAGGAATCTTAAGCAAAGTAAACAAAGTGTTATTGCTCGTAACAAGGCTAATAAAGTGCTTGGGTTCATACAAAGGAGTGTTAGTTACAAGACTAGCGAGGTCATCTTAAAATTATATCTTGCACTTGTGAGACCTCACTTGGATTACGCAAATACGCAGTTCAGTTCTGGTCACCGTATTACAGAATGGATATACAATCCTTGGAAAGAATCCAGAGGAGAATGACAAGACTAATCCCGGGCATTAGGTACCTTGAGTACAGAGACAGGTTAAAGCATCTTAATTTGCACTCCCTCGAGAGACATAAAGTGAGGGGCGACATGATAGAGGTGTATAAATGGAAGTCGGGGCTAAACAAAGGGGACATTACAAAGGTACTCAAACTATCCAACTAGGAGCGAACTCGTAACAATGGTTTTAAATTAGACAAATTTAGATTTAGGCACGAAATAGGTAAGCACTGGTTTGGAAACAGAGTAGTGGATGAATGGAACAAGTTACCAAATATCATCATTAACTCGAATACGCTGGATAGCTTCAAACATAGGTTGGATGTTTATATGAGCAATAGGGGTTGGGTGTTAATGGGACTGCCCAGTATGGGTCAATAGGCCCGCTGCAGTTTCCTCCATTCTTATGTTCTTATATTCTTATGTTGTCAGCCTGCCTAAACAAGGTGTTGGTGATTGTTTAGGTTGTTTTCACCACACTTGCTGAGGAGGAGTATGCCGTTGGGATTACACATACCTACTCTGTTTCTCCCTATGGTTCCCTGCCATAAGTCAGCATCTCTGCCAACTCTGGTATTGAATTCACCCAGGAGCATAACCTTATCTTCTCAAGGTCGGTGTAAAAGGCCTCCTTTATATCATCCTCTGCATCCAGTGTTGGGGCTTATATACTGTTGAAGAAGGCATGACGTGAGTAATTTAACGGGACTTGGAACTTCATGAGGCGCTCGTTGACCCCAACAGGCATTTCAGTTAGCCTATGGACGATAGACTGGCGAATGGCAAAGCCAATTCTACTGTATAAATGCGGTTTCTCTCCACGGCAGGCTTACCCTTCTAGAAGAAGGTTTGGCTACAGGGGTGGTTCTTCTTTGAGGACACTCATTCGTGCCAGTATCCAAAAAGTTGCTGACATTTTTTGCAGCGATCATAAGAGATTGTATAGTTTGTTTTTACTTTGATCTGTGATTATGATTATGTTTTCGACCGCATTAGGATGACCTTGCTGGGTGTGGTTGCCCAGTCAAGTTGTTTTTTTAGGCAGGCTATGTTTAGGGTACATTTTCTTCCCTTCCCCCCCCCCCCCCCTCCTCATGTGGGGTAAGCAGAGTGGCTCCTGGAAAGGACTGTTCAGTCGAACAGACAGGACCGGATTGCACTGCTATGCTGCCTAGATCCCTATTTCTACGTCATCCTTCCCGCTTTTCTCATTCCTCTCTCTCTCTCTCTCTCTCGCTCTCGCTCTCTCTCTCTCTCTCTCTCTCTCTCTCTCTCTCCCTCTCTCTCTCCCCTCTCCCCCCCTTTTTAGCCTTCCTTCAGGTTCAGTTCTCCTCATCATCAACCTCTTCTTTACAAGAATCTACCAAACTTTGAAGAAAAAAAAGTTAATGGGGTAGTTGCCACCACTTAGGCATCTCTTCCTTTCCTATCTTCCCACCCTTCCCATTCCTCCTCCTTCCCTCCCTCCCCCATCCTCTCTCACTCCCTCAAATCACATAGAGACCATTCCTGGCGTTCCTTGCGGAGGTAAACAGATGTTGTTATTACTCTCCAAATGTTTTTGATTATGTAAGTTGAAAGACCTGTGGTACGACCAACTGCGGGGACGAACGGGGACGTCGGTCTGAGCAGCCTTCCTTCCCAACTGTTTCCATAAAATTTAAGTTTGTCAGCATATGTCTTTTAACGTTTTTGATTGACATAAGAAAAAATATTCAGTCTATACATTTTGTGGTTTTTTTTTTTATGGAATAACAGTGGTTTGGATAGTGAGGGATGTGTTGTTTTTCACGGTGGAGATTCAGGAGCGTCCTAGTTATGAATCGTTCTATGCGTCGAGCGTGGATAAATGTAGGTGTACAGTGACGCTTTATACTCCTTTGAGTTTTCTCTCCATTTTTTTTTGTCGGCGTTATTCCCCGCACACGACCTTAACACCTACCTGTACTGGACTAATCCTAACACTCGTGCCTATTGCTTCGTCTTGTGTTGTCCGTCTTTCCTTGTATTATTGTATATTTAATTCTCTCTCTCTTTTTCCAAACTTTTTCTATTCTCTACCTTATTGGTTATCCTCTCTTCCCCTCTTTTCTTTCTACTATAATTAATCTTTCATCTGTTACCCGTGTCTTGAATTTCTCCTCTTTCCTAGTCTTGCTTTATCTCATTTCCCTTCATTTATCATTCGCTGTTTTTCTTTCCTCTTCTGATCAGATACACATTGTCCTGTTATCCCTAAAGAGCCAACCACCCCTTGCCCCAAAGACCTAGTCTCTCTCTCTCTCTCTCTCTCTCTCTCTCTCTCTCTCTCTCTCTCTCTCTCTCTCTCTCTCTCTCTCTCTCTCTCTCTCTCTCTCTCTCTCTCTCCTTTCGTATAATGTTTCTTTGTTAATCACAC
Organism: Homarus gammarus; assembly: GCA_958450375.1. Lineage (NCBI taxonomy): Eukaryota > Metazoa > Arthropoda > Malacostraca > Decapoda > Nephropidae > Homarus > Homarus gammarus. The sequence goes on from CAUDMG010000455.1 coordinate 761,916, forward strand.
AAAACTCCTGTTACGAGTCTATCAACCCCTCTATTAGTTCCCCATGGCCCTATATTGTCTCTCGATGCCTCCGTATTGTCTCCTCATACCACATATTGTCTCCTCATGCCAAATATTATCTCCCCGTGGCCCCATATTGTCTCCCCATGTCCCCACATTAGCTCCTCTTGGTCCCATATTAGTTCCTCATGACCCCATATTATCTTCCCATGCCCCATATTGGCTCCCCATGCCTCCATATTGTCTCCCTATGCCCCCATATTGTCTCCTCATGCCACATATTGTCTCCACATGACTCCATATTATCTTCCCCATGGCCCCATATTAGCTCCTCATGGCCCCATAATAGCTCCTCATGCTCCCATATTGTCTTCCCAGGCCACATATTATATCCCGATGTCCCCTATTATCTCCCCATATTGTCTCCCCATTGCCCCATATCGTCTCCCCATAGCTCCATATTGTCTCGCCATGGTTTATATTGTCTCCCCATGCCCCTATAATCTCCCTATCACACACATTCTCTCCCCATTACTCATGCAGGTCCTCCTAAATCCGTCCATTTTTATGCACTTTCCTTTCAACCATTAATTCCTTTCTTCCACTTATACTGTACGCCCACCTCCTGTACGCTTTCCCTCCCCTACACGTCTCATCCCCCTTACAGGTTCCCCTCCCTTCTTATCCTCACTTCCCTCCCTCCCTCCCTTACTATCTTCACTTCCCTCCCTCCCTCCCTTACTATCTTCACTTCCCTCCCTCTCTCTCTCTCTCCCTCCCTCCCTCCTTCCCTCCCTTACTATCCTCACCTCCCTTGCACACCTTCCTCCCGACCACCACACCCTCCTCTACTTGTTTACTAGGCGTGCGGCGTCTCCCATCCCACGCCTTCTTCCTGCCGTTACAAGGGCGTAACCCTTCCCCCGGGGAAAAAATATGATACCATTTATTTTCTCCCGCCAATCGTATATGTATTTTTTTGTGTGTGTGTTAAATGTTTGTTTTTCATCAGTGGTGATTTATGGTGGCGAAGTAATTATATGAGCTACAACAAAGAATGATAATTATTGGTGTGAGTACGGTATCACCTGTGTGTTGCTTGTCCAGGTCGTTTACTGTTAGAAAAAATAACTAAAGAATTTGACGGTACCTGATGTTTGTATTATCGTTCATTAAGGAGAGAGCAGAGTTTTGATATTTTTTCCTTGTTGCTTATTGTCAGAATTAATGAGAAAAACGTAGCTTCAGGCATTTGATATGATACTTTTTGCGGGTTTTAATTGAAAGATTGAGGCTGGGGTTTAAAAGACGGTCAGTAAAAGTCAAAAACCAGTTAGCGAGTTGAAAGCATCGTAAAACTTTTTGGAAAATATAATAAAAATGGACAATCCAAACAATGGCACATGCCGTGAAGGCTTAGCTTAAAGATAAATGATATGGGAAATTAATCTCTATCGCAGGTATTGTAAATCTTTCATCGCCCAAACCTCGATAGTGTATTTCATGTGGCGATGACCTATCCTGGCCCATGGTTTTGGTCGACCGTATACGGATAAAACACGCGATTTTCTATCTAAGGGCCGATGTGTGTGTCACTATGATACTTCTGATGATGTTTGTTCTCCCGTGCTTTCATTTTTTATTGGCGTCAGGGACGGCGGGGTCTGAAAACAGGTGCTTCGGGATGACGTATTCCCCGGGGTGGCGGGTCAACCTACCACAATATTTGTGTGGCAGCCCTGTGGTGCTTCCTCCTCCACCACCTTCACAACAGAACCAATTCACTCAAATATTTGTGTACGAAATTTTCTTTCAAGGACCTGTAGATAATGTAACCGTTTGTGCTGAATATATGGTGCTTCTGTTATTATGTAATCATCATCTAGCTAAGTAACACACACACACACACATACATATATATGCAAGTAAATCACTGTAGGTGCTAGTCTGTACTCACCCCTGAAGATGTGAATTACACGAAAGCGCCTGGGAACTTCGTGTTTTCTTCTTTCCTTGTGGTTATCAGCATATATAAATATATATATATATATATATATATATATATATATATATATATATATATATATATATATATATATATAAATATATATATATATATATATATATATATATATTATTATTTTTTCCAATATTTACAATCCAAAGCACTTTCATACACAATAAATTTAACTCAAAAATTAAACACCTTTGTTTTACACGCATTATACAAAACAGTATATTTAAACCATAAACTTTTAGCGGTCGCTGAAGGTGCCGACCCACTGTAATTGTGAGGTGCTCGTGGTTTGCCGAGGTTCCGATGTGATTAACAAAAAAAACGTAGTGAGAGATAGATATGATAAGCGTGCTCCTGCCTGTTCCCCTTTTTACCAAACCTTAAAGCCGGAATTCTTGATATTTTTGGCTAACTAACAGACATCTTTCTCCGAAGAAGTTCCAACATTTGCAGTACAATATGTCATTTTCCGCGGGTTATATACTTCCCTCTAAACCCCGGTTTTGTGAGTTTAAATAAAATCTTCGTTTATGGGCGACCTTTTTAACCTCCATTAATTCCTTTTGATATTTATGTAATGAACAAGACATTAATTAAAAGTTAAGAAAGAAGTTCACGGGTAATGTATTTTTTCACCTCCCTCGCATATTGAAGACGTCTGTGTAATAATTCCGAATTAAGATTAAGACACAGAAGTTTCCTCACTGTTACCTCATAGAACTTATGCTTCGTCTTGGTTAAAGTTTTCATTCGTGGCACTCCCGAGGTTGCAAGAAGAGAGTCTGGCACAAGACAGCGAAAGGACCGGCACAGAAAACAAACTCTCCGTAAATAGTTGTTCACTCAGAGAGGCTGAGATCTGGTTGTGGATTAGTTGGTGCTGGGTATTATGAGAGCTATAGAAAAATCCCTACAATAATAGAAAGTAATATTATCCCATCCTGAGCACTTTGAATTCAGCCTCTAGTAGTTAAACCAAGTGAGGTTGATAAAATGCAAGGGAAATTTTCGTAACATGCAAGGATGTCTTAGTTTCTTTACTAGTAGAGAGACTGGTCGTATTTACACTGGACAAGGCCTTGTAAAAGGGTTAAACTAGTTTATAGTTATATCCTACAAATTTCTAAAAGGGTGAGACATACCCAAAATATCTCTGCTGATGGACATTATGATTAGCGGAGAAGATTTGACACCTTTCTTTTTAAAGTGTACTGATTTTTTAAATTATCCCAACTGTATATGCAAAGAGAAATGACCCGTGAACAGATATTGTGTTGAAAGATTGCGAAATTGGCTTAACTTTTAAGATGTTTTGTTTGATGTTCCACTCTGTGTGCTTCAGAAAGAGCTAACACGATTTTCACGATGGGAAATACTCCTCTGTGTGTGTGTGTGTGTGTGTGTGTGTGTGTGTAATAATAACAATAATAATAATAATAATAATAATAATAATAAACGGTTTATCAATAGAGTTGCAGCTGGTGGCTGAAAATATACAGACTTACAATTGATTTAGACATAATGATATAATATGCATTGAATACATTTACAGGGCTGTACAGTACATAAATGTGTGTGTGTGTGTGTGTGTGTGTGTGTGTGTGTGTGTGTCTCTCTCTCTGTGTGTACAAACGTTTACTTGGTCTACAGTATATTGAGGCTTCTATGGGATCCTATACAACTTTTCTCAGAACAGCCAATCTGAATATATCAAAATATAGATATATATAGACACCTACCTGGTCATCACACATCGGTGTAGATGGCAGCCCCACACCTACCTGGTCATAACACATCGGTGTAGATGGCAGCCCTCACACCTACCTGGTCATAACACACCGGTGTAGATGGCAGCCCTCACACCCACCTGGTCATAACACACCGGTGTAGATGGCAGCCCTCACACCTACCTGGTCATAACACACCGGTGTAGATGGCAGAGAGAGAGAGAGAGAGAGAGAGAGAGAGAGAGAGAGAGAGAGAGAGAGAGAGAGACTTGCCAACCATTTATTCTACCATCAAATCTGCAGCAGAAGGAAATCTTTATATATGACCGCCTCTGACTAAACGATGTTTAAATATTTGAGGAAGTCGATTCACTTCTTCAATAATTTTTCCTACATTTTCCACGTAAATTTGTCTGGCAAGGGTTAGTGCAAGCATTCAGATTTCCTTGTCTCCTCTTCCTCCTCCTCTTCCTCTTGCCTCTCCTCCTCCTCCTCCTCTTGCCTCTCTCCCTCCTCCTCTTGCCTTTCCCACTATTCTTCTTGCCTTTCCTCGTTCTCCTCCTTCTCCTCGTTCTCCTCCTTTTCATTCTCTCCATCCCTCTTCTCCTGCTTCCCCCCTCCTCCTTCTCTTTCCCCTCCTTTTCCTACCTCTCCTTTTTTTCCTCCCCTCCTTCTCCTGCCTCCTCCTGCTCCCCTTCCTTCTCCTGTCTTCCCCTCCTTCCATATCCTTCTCCTCTTCTTCCTCCTCCTTACCTCCTCTCCACCTCCTCCCTCCTCCTCACTCTTCCCCATCTTTTTCCTCAGCCTCCCCTTCCCCCCCACTTCCCTCCTCCTCCTCCTCCCCACCTCCTCTACACCTCCCCTCTCCTCCCCACTTCTTCCCCCCTCAATTTACTTCATTCTTTCCTTACCTCATTTCCTCCCCCCTCCCCGTCCTCCTGTTCTCCATTTCCTCATTTTCTCCACCTCCTTACCTCCTCCGTCCACCCCACCTATTCCTCCTTTCTCTTCTCCCCCCTATATAACACATGCATTTGTTGTAGTTTGTTTTTTCAGTGTTATTCATAGCCTTCATACATCCATTTCTGATAGTCTTCTATTTGTTCATTCCTCTCTTCTATTCACTTTGTCTGGAATGTTGTGGTTCGTTGAGTCATTCGTGTTATTCAATGCCTATTTTAATCCTTCTTGTGTATTCTCCCTCCCCCCTCCCCCCCTCTCATTCCTTCCCCCTCTCCCTCCTCCTCCATCCCGCCTGATGAAGGATATTGTTGTGATCTGTTAAGGTATTAAGATTTGTCATGTGTCTCTGTTCATTTACTTAGTACATTAATTATTCTTGTCTGTTTTTTCTTTCCCTCTCCATTGAGGTTTTGTGGCCAGTTAATTTTTTCTCCTAGTGTCTCTATTTCTTTATTTAACAGTCTCCTTGTTAATCTTCGGCACTTTCTTATGTCACTTTGTTTATCATTTAACCACAAGTTTATTTTTGCTTTGTTTTCCTTATGTTGACATTATTCGCTTACTGAAGCTATTATTCCCATGTTCCTCTTATTTAACTATTCGCTTGGTTCATCTCACTTATTGCAAAGGTTTTGTTTCAGTAAATTTCCTTCATCATAAACAGTTAAAAAAAAAGAAAAAAAAGAAAGAAATATATATATATATATATATATATATATATATATATATATATATATATATATATATATATATATATATATATATATATATATATATATATATATATATATATATATATATATATGCGTGATGCAGTTTGAATTAATTTCGTAATGCAGGATTTTCAATCTTATCGTCATACATATTAATATTTACTGCTACTGCATTTTCATCATAAATTTATATTCGTTTCCATACGTTTTGAAAAAACAAAAAAACATTCTCTTTATATTTTTTAAAAGATACACGAGGCAGTGACTCCTATCTCTGCCGCACCCGACACACGTCACTCACAATTCAGCAAGTAAAGTGCCCGCTGCTGCTGCTGCCACTTGTGAACCTTGAACACTCGGCCTCGACCAAGACCGTCACTAAATAACTTTATGTGATGATTTTTTTAATAACTGAATCTATGACGCTCAGCATTAAGCATATTAACGAAATAATAACATAAAATGTAATTATGCCCGACATACCACAGCTCCTCCGTGGTCGCCAGCATTAGTTGTCCTTAAAAATTCCGTCAAGAACTAATCATTTTCCGTAGATTTTATTTATCTGCAGTTTTAAAGGAAAAAATATCTAAAAAATGAGCAAAAATTTTGAGTTGAAGAAGTATGTGGGATTCACTTTCCGTCCCTACAATAGTAACGCGATATGTGTGTTTTATTAAGGCCAACTGCTGAAGGGTGAAACCAACGAGAGCTAACCTTTCTGTAGCGGCCATGACTCAGTGCTAGATGCTTAGAGTTGAAGTTGATTTCTGAGTTTTCTGAAGAAATGGAGTCAGGAAACCCTCTAAGCGTGCGTGCGTGCGTGCGTGTGTGTGTGTGTGTGTGTGTGTGTGTGTGTGCGTTTTTTAGGGGAGGCTTCTCAATACTCGGCAAAGAACTTACTGGTACATTACACATAATAATAATGTATTTTACGTTAGGAAGGCTGGTATGGAGAAGCTCTGGTTGAGTGAAGCCTTACGTTAACACAACAACATTGTGATAATTACTCCCGATTTTCATGGCTTCTTTGGTCTGTCTCAACAAAGCCAATTTGTAGGGCTTTGGTGTTTACGATTTATTTATTTGTTCTTTACGTTAATTGTTAACCCTAAGTCTCTTATATGTTTTGGCTCTTCCACCGCAACAACCCTCTTCACGTCTTTGTTTTCTACATTTAACTTGTATGGTTGTTGAACTTCCGGGACAGTCTCAGTTTAATATCGACACCATCTTACTTGTTTTCTACGTACCATAATTTATGTAAACAGTCAGAGGTGCTTCACATCGTCAGTTTAGGGGAAATTTAATGCACGAATCTTTGAGAATGGAGCGGTGGTTTCTAACCTACAGTGAACAATAACTCGTCCTGTGAAAGACACGACTTAATTTGAAAGTTAAACTGATGAAAAATAAAGGAACATTTACAACACCCAGAGAACATAGTACATTTATTGAGTCGGGGACTTTTTCATCTCTGGCCTGGAAATAACTGAAACACCATGGGCAGCCTCCTGGGATTATTAGGAAGGAAATGGTGATATGTAGCTTTTCTGACCTGACCGTGGCGCAAGTAGTATACACTGGGCTGTGGGCTGCGAGGCCTGACAGCTTATTAGATCACCACACAGTACTTGGCATACCGCCAGGCCTCTATGGTCGACGCTTTCTTCCAGTCCCATTCCTGGTAACCAAATAAACATTCAACTGAACGAAATTGTTTCTTTTAAAATAGTGTTAGAGTTTACTGAATTATTAAAATTCTTTTAAAAATATTTAAGTAGTTTCTACACCTATCAATTCTATTATAAATGTCTACTGTACCTTGTGATAAAAGGAGGAGTCTCTTAAATCATTACCTTTCTTTATAAAGTGAACCCATCCATGGAATATAGTCTTCCCCTTGGGCTCCTGGACAAAGTTTGTGGCATTTCCAATATATTGGATTGATTTGTGTGAACTACTTCCTGACACAAAAATGGATGATTCATCACATTAAATAACACACAAGAACTCCTCGACAGGGTGAGTTCCTACTGACACAATCTATACAGTAACTTGTGGTGTTGAGTTGCATAGTCTTACAGAACATTGAGTCTTAGACAATATAACCCAAGAGACTTGTACGAAGTTGCAGGGCCTTTGATTACAACGTAATGGTCCTAGCGTGACGTGTCTTTTAGTATAAAACGGTTTGAATTAATATTTTTCCCGCTTAAGGAAGGTACACCATGTATTCAGTCAGCCGTTTTCGTGTAAGGAGCTGCGGTGAGAGATCCTCGTGGTCAGAGTTATAATGTACAGAAAATTAGTTCGCGATAAAAAAGTTTCAGTTAAGTTGAAATTTCTATTTTCGGTTTTGTTGCCCTGTGATTTCCATATAGAATTCTCCTTTACACCACACCACATATTTTGAAAAAAGTCACTCTCGTTCCTTGTACCCTGTGGCTAGGTGTGGCCTGCACTCGTGGGCAGGTAGTCTTCCTGCTTCATGCTTTAGACACATCATTCCTACTCGAGAAGGAAGAGCCTCTCCACGTGGCCTTGTCCACATGATTCTTCTAACACAACATGGAGTAATGATTAAAAATTCTCCCCACAAGTCCTTACGGCTCACAAGTGTATCTTCATATATTTGCCATACCGTTTCTTGCTCTTGAACAGGTAGACCGTGTTGATTCGTGGTTGCTTGATATCTGAAGATCTTAACAGATACTCAGTTGATATATTTTACACACGAGGTTTTATAACTTTTAAATTTTTTATCCATAGATTCATTTTTTTTTTGCATGTTTCTCCATTTTGATTTTCACCCAAGACGTTTCCTAATCAGAGTAAAGAACTTAAAAACGACAGGAAGCCCATTTTAAAAACAACATGTCACTATTTCTTGTCTGCAGGATGACATTGGCTTTAAATTCACTTCAGATGTGATACGTTAATTAATCCTCGAATTATTTCCTGGACAGTAAAGATCCGGAGTTTTAAATAATTATGTAACTTTACCTTGTCCTCATAAACTATTGAATGAGCGTGTGTGGGAGGAGGTTGAGTGTTTGGGTGTGTGTGTGGGGTGTGTAAGGTGGTAGTGGCGGGCGCGGCAAGTGGTACAGTATTTAACTACTAGTTGGTGCCACCATCAACCCCCAGATACTATGAAGTTCTCCTCTCCCCTCCACACCACCGAAATTGAACGGTGTGGCCAAATTTACGTGTCTGCCTTCCCTAATTTTCTAATACGTAATACCAGGGGCCAGGTATTAAACCGTGATTTTAAAGTGCCGTGAAATGCGTCGATGGGCGGGTCAGAGTGAACAAGGACTGAGGTTTAAAAAAAAATGAGGTAAATGGAGAATTGAGAGATACAAATTTTGTTGGGTTGTAATAATGTTTTACACTTTTCTTTAAGATTTTTTTCTTTATTCATAATGTTTTACGTTCAGTGTTCATGATTTTCGATAAATTTTTATTTTTTTTTTATTATATTTTGTATGTGTGCTTCTTAATACCATTTTCCCACCTGCACGAATTTGAATTTATGTCACTTCTCTTCTGTGTGTTTCTTCATCATTATTCTTCATCAACTCTTACTCTTTATTTGTTTTTCCATGTCTTCATTAACCGCAGTATTTTATTTATACTTATTTTCTTTTCACAGGTGCGTAAATTGCCTGGGGCTGTCGCTTAAACGGTACGGTGTTGAGGACTTACTATTGATGTACTGTGTATACCTCAGAGAAACGGGACAATGAGTATGATATTATATTGCAGAAAAATGTTGATTCATATTTATGTCAATGGTTAAAGGTGATATTTTGTTCTCGCTACACTGAAGATTTAACGACACTGAAATTGGATGTGGACGATACTGATGTTAGATGTGGTCGACGTTATGTTAGATGTGGTCGACGTTGATGTTAGATGTGGTCGACGTTGATGTTAGATGTGGTCGACGTTGATGTTAGATGTGGTCGACGTTGATGTTAGATGTGGTCGACGTTGATGTTAGATGTGGTCGACGTTGATGTTAGATGTGGTCGACGTTGATGTTAGATGTGGTCGACGTTGATGTTAGATGTGGTCGACGTTGATGCTAGATGTGGTCGACGTTGATGTTAGATGTGGTCGACGTTGATGTTAGATGTGGTAGACGTTGATGTTAGATGTGGTCGACGTTGATTTTGGATGTGGTCGATGTTGATGTTAGATGTGGTGGATGTTGATGTTAGATGTGGTCGACGTTGATTTTAGATGTGGTCGACGTTGATGTTAGATGTGGTCGACGTTGATGTTAGATGTGGTCGATGTTGATGTTAGATGTGGTCGACGTTGATGTTAGATGTGGTCGACGTTGATGTTAGATGTGGTCGATGTTGATGTTAGATGTGGTCGACGTTGATGCTAGATGTGGTCGACGTTGATGTTAGATGTGGTCGATGTTGATGTTAGATGTGGTCGACGTTGATTTTAGATGTGGTCGACGTTGATTTTAGATGTGGTCGACGTTGATGTTAGATGTGGTCGATGTTGATCTTAGATGTGGTCGATGTTGATGTTAGATGTGGTCGACGTTGATGCTAGATGTGGTCGACGTTGATGCTAGATGTGGTCGACGTTGATGTTAGATGTGGTCGACGTTGATGTTAGATGTGGTCGACGTTGATGTTAGATGTGGTCGACGTTGATGTTAGATGTGGTCGACGTTGATGTTAGATGTGGTCGACGTTGATGTTAGATGTGGTCCACGTTGATGTTAGATGTGGTCGACGTTGATGTTAGATGTGGTCGACGTTGATGTTAGATGTGGTCGACGTTGATGTTAGATGTGGTCGATGTTGATGTTAGATGTGGTCGACGTTGATGCTAGATGTGGTCGACGTTGATGTTAGATGTGGTCGATGTTGATGTTAGATGTGGTCGATGTTGATGTTAGATGTGGTCGACGTTGATTTTAGATGTGGTCGACGTTGATGTTAGATGTGGTCGATGTTGATGTTAGATGTGGTCGACGTTGATGTTAGATGTGGTCGACGTTGATGCTAGATGTGGTCGACGTTGATGTTAGATGTGGTCGATGTTGATGTTAGATGTGGTCGACGTTGATGTTAGTTGTGGTCGACGTTGATGCTAGATGTGGTCGACGTTGATGTTAGATGTGGTCGACGTTGATTTTAGATGTGGTCGACGTTGATGTTAGATGTGGTCGACGTTGATGTTAGATGTAGTCGACGTTGATGTTAGATGTGGTCGACGTTGATGTTAGATGTGGTCGACGTTGATGTTAGATGTGGTCGACGTTGATGTTAGATGTAGTCGACGTTGATGTTAGATGTGGTCGACGTTGATGTTAGATGTGGTCGACGTTGATGTTAGATGTGGTCGACGCTGATGTTAGATGTAGTCGACGTTGATGTTAGATGTGGTCGACGTTGATGTTAGATGTGGTCGACGTTGATGTTAGATGTGGTCAACGTTGAAATTGGAAGCTATCGACATTTTGCCTTCTCTTAGAATTTATCGTTTATTAGTTTTATTTGTGCAATATTTTGATTACTTTTTTGTACAGTAAGCCCATATCATATGAATTTGCTTAATAATCTCTAAGAACCGCATTGATTACTTGTACTTTAATTACCTCTAGTCGTCCCTTGCCGAAGATGCCGTTATTGGAGTATAGGAGCCTTCAATAATGTAATCATTTAGTAATCGTTTTACCTGGTGTAATTCATAACTTGATAATTACTCGAATCGCCGATTACAAATACCTAATATACCGAATTTGTTCTAGAAATGTTTTTGTGATATTTTTTTTTATTTTTATTTTTTTTTTGAGGTGTGCAACCCATGAGACCAAATAGTAGCAGTTTGGAATTCTTGCATAAAAAGATATCGTCTTTAAAATATTGATTCCGCTTGAGGATACGTCATTGGTATATTTATAATATTTTAATGTAATGTACAGGCACTCAAAAACTACCCGTACTGGGGAGAGTTGATGAATTTCAGAATGAACACTGCGACTCCTGTTTTCTTGGTAGGGTTGTCAAAACCCTTCGTCCATTGTGTCATATTTTTTCAAGACAATTTTGTATAGATAGTTTTTTTAGTGACTCTACGTTCTTCTTGGTCAGTTGTACTACTAAAAATATGTAAGGAGTCTCCTATTGGCGAGAACGCATGACTGTTTTTTGAAGGAAAGATAAAGAAGTGCAGTAAATTGTGTTTGGCAGTTTACGTAAACACCGTCGATGTTGATTGGACGAAATTATATACATGTCGAGAGTGCCTGGGTGCAATCGGACAGGAACACAAGCACTTTGATAGTGATTGGACAAGCATAAAGTTACCTTGTTAATGATTGGACGAGAAAACAAAAAACCTCGATAGTGATTGCACGAAAACGAATTCCCCTGAACAGTGACTCGACGAAAACATAAGCCATCTCCACCGAGATTGGATAAAGTGTCTAAGTCGCTTCTATAATGTCTAATCAAAACCGACCTAGTAATTAACCTGTGTGTCTCTCTCTCTCTCTCTCTCTCTCTCTCTCTCTCTCTCTCTCTCTCTCTCTCTCTCTCTCTCTCACGCTGCTACATTTCGTCATATACACCGAAAATCACCTCGAATACATAAAATTGGGCTGTTAGTACGAATCGTTGTGGAGGTGAGGGTATGGTCACTGTTGGTTTTTATTTTGGATGGGGGTAATTGAATTATGAACATTGTTCGTGCTTGCAAATATAAATGTGAATAGTGTTAATTTAATGTAGGTGTTGCGATGTAAAATGCTTTTTGGTTGAGGGGGACGAATGTAATTAAAAATGTTTTAAACTATTTTTTCTGTAATGCTAAGGGTAAAAGCGATTCTATTTTAGACTGAGCTATAACTGGGAGTGTGTGTGTGTGTGTGTGTGTGTGCGGGCGAGTTTACAGCTTATAACCATTTTTTAATGAAACGTAATCCGGATTTATATACGATTCTACGATGCTTTAGTATAAAAATATGCATCATAATACGAAAAAAAATAGTGCCCTTGGGGGTAATTTAAGTGATAGAAAGCAAATAATCACATATTTAAAACAGTCTCTTAACCAGCAGTTCTATATTAATTCTCGCGTTAATCCCAATTTTTTTTTTATTTTGTAATAAGGATTAATTGCCTACATTGTTTTGATAGGGATTTCTTAGATTTTTGGCTATTCCTTGAATAGATACTCCCTGGTCATTATCAATATACAGAATAGGAAAGTTGTTGTTGATACATCAATGTGTGTTTTCAGTAATGTTCTTTTTGTAGTCATGTGTAAGAAATTATATCATGTAAGTAAATTTATACATATATGTTTATACAGATTTCTATCTATTGCACATTTAGGTGACTGTGCGTCTTTCTGTCTGTCTGTCTGCTTCTCTGTTTATATCACATCACCCTTACGATATTGCCAAACAACAGCTACAAAAACCTAAGTATAAAGACAGAGGATCCCGACGCCTTCTTATTTACGCCACCTCCTCCACTACTACCCCCTCCTCCACTACTACCCCCTCCTCCATCCTCCACTACTACCCCCTCCTCTATCCTCCACTACTACCCCCTCCTCCATCCTCCACTACTACCCCCTCCTCTATCCTCCACTACTACCCCCTCCTCCATCCTCCACTACTACCCCCTCCTCTATCCTCCACTACTACCCCCTCCTCTATCCTCCACTATTACCCCCGCCTCCATCCTCCACTACTACCCCCTCCTCTATCCTCCACTACTACCCCCTCCTCCATCCTCCACTACTACCCCCTCCTCCATCCTCCACTACTACCCCCTCCTCTATCCTCCACTACTACCCCCTCCTCTATCCTCCACTACTACCCCCTCCTCCATCCTCCACTACCCTCTCCTCCATCCTCCACTACTACCCCCTCCTCCATCCTCCACTACTACCCCCTCCTCCATCCTCCACTACTACCCCCTCCTCTATCCTCCACTACTACCCCCTCCTCTATCCTCCACTACTACCCCCTCCTCTATCCTCCACTACTACCCCCTCCTCTATCCTCCACTACTACCCCCTCCTCTATCCTCCACTACTACCCGCTCCTCCATCCTCCACTACTACCCCTTCCTCCATCCTCCACTACCCCCTCCTCCGTCCTCCACTTCCCCCTCCTCCATCCTCCACTACTACCCCCTCCTCCATCCTCCACTACTACCCCCTCCTCCATCCTCCACTACCCCCTCCTCCATCCTCCACTACTACCCCCTCCTCCATCCTCCACTACTACCCCCTCCTCCATCCTCCACTACTACCCCCTCCTCCATCCTCCACTACCCCCTCCTCCATCCTCCACTACTACCCCCTCCTCCATCCTCCACTACTACCCCCTCCTCCATCCTCCACTACTACCCCCTCCTCCATCCTCCACTACTACCCCCTCCTCTATCCTCCACTACTACCCCCTCCTCTATCCTCCACTACTACCCCCTCCTCTATCCTCCACTACTACCCCCTCCTCCATCCTCCACTACTACCCCCTCCTCCATCCTCCACTACTACCCCCTCCTCCATCCTCCACTACTACCCCCTCCTCTATCCTCCACTACTACCCCCTCCTCTATCCTCCACTACTACCCCCTCCTCTATCCTCCACTACTACCCCCTCCTCCATCCTCCACTACTACCCCCTCCTCCATCCTCCACTACTACCCCCTCCTCTATCCTCCACTACTACCCCCTCCTCTATCCTCCACTACTACCCCCTCCTCTATCCTCCACTACTACTCCCTCCTCCATCCTCCACTACTACCCCCTCCTCCATCCTCCACTACTACCCCCTCCTCCATCCTCCACTACTACCCCCTCCTCCATCCTCCACTACTACCCCCTCCTCTATCCTCCACTACTACCCCCTCCTCCATCCTCCACTACTACCCCCTCCTCCATCCTCCACTACTACCCCCTCCTCTATCCTCCACTACTACCCCCTCCTCTATCCTCCACTACTACCCCCTCCTCTATCCTCCACTACTACTCCCTCCTCCATCCTCCACTACTACCCCTTCCTCTATCCTCCACTACCCCCTCCTCCACTACTACCCCCTCCTCCATCCTCCACTACTACCCCCTCCTCTATCCTCCACTACTACCCCCTCCTCTATCCTCCACTACTACCCCCTACTCCATCCTCCACTACTACCCCCTCCTCTATCCTCCACTACTACCCCCTCCTCTATCCTCCACTACTACCCCCTCCTCCATCCTCCACTACTACCCCCTCCTCCATCATCCACTACTACCCCCTCCTCCATCCTCCACTACTACCCCCTCCTCTATCCTCCACTACTACCCCCTCCTCTATCCTCCACTACTACCCCTCCTCCATCCTCCACTACTACCCCCTCCTCTATCCTCCACTACTACCCCCTCCTCTATCCTCCACTACTACCCCCTCCTCCATCCTCCACTACTACCCCCTCCTCCATCCTCCACTACTACCCCCTCCTCCATCCTCCACTACCCCCTCCTCCATCCTCCACTACTACCCCCTCCTCTATCCTCCACTACTACCCCCTCCTCCATCCTCCACTACTACCCCCTCCTCCATCCTCCACCACTACCCCCTCCTCCATCCTCCACTACTACCCCCTCCTCCATCCTCCACTACTACCCCCTCCTCCATCCTCCACCACTACCCCCTCCTCCATCCTCCACTACTACCCCCCTCCTCCATCCTCCACCACTACCCCCTCCTCCATCCTCCACTACTACCCCCTCCTCCATCCTCCACTACTACCCCCTCCTCCATCCTCCGCTACTACCCCCTCCTCTATCCTCCACTACCCTGTCCTCCTGTACCACCAGCCGATACGATAGTCGGGAATACAATGATCACAAAATTGGGAAATGTTCAAGTTTTGTATTCGACAATGTCAGGTACACAAATCTTTTTATTATTATTATTTTCCACCTTTCATCACACGGGTATGAGACCAACACGTCACCCGGTTATCACACTGAATGGTCTTAGCAGAATTCGCTGGATTATACATTTATATACCTTTAACTATGACCACATTAGATTAAAAAAAAATATCATACAGGTGTAAGTATAAATCTCTCAATTTTTTTTGTGTCCTTTGAGAATAATACCGTCAAAAAAGATATGTAGGTAAATATGTAAACTTCAATGTTTTAATCCATTCCCTTTGTAATTATAAAACAGAAATAAAACAGGTCCCTCTGCGTGTGTGGGAAAAAACGAGGCGTGAGGATATTTTTCAGTGTATTAATTCCGGGTGAGACAATGGGCGGGGTGGCGGGTCCCACGCTGATCCATCACACGTCAGGTGTCAGGTGACTGGCCACCACCACTGCCACCTCCACTGTCACCATCACCTCCACTACTTCCTCCACCACCACCACCTCCACCACCACCACCACCACCTCCACCACCACCACCACCACCACTACTTCCACCACCACTACCTCCACCTCCACCACCACCAACACCACTTCCACCACCACTACCTCCACCTCCACCACCTCCACCTCCACCACCACCACCTCCACTCCACCACCACTACCTCCACCTCCACCACCACTTCCACCACCACTTCCACCACCACTACCTCCACCTCCACCACCACTTCCACCACCACCACCACCTCCACCACCACTTCCACCACCACTACCTCCACCACCACTACCTCCACCTCCACCACCACTTCCACCACCACCACCACCACTCCACCACCACTACCTCCACCTCCACCACCACTTCCACCACCACTACCTCCACCTCCACCACCACTTCCACCACCACCACCACCACCTCCACCACCACTTCCACCACCACTACCTCCACCTCCACCACCACTCCACCACCACTACCTCCACCTCCACCACCACTTCCACCACCACTACCTCCACCTCCACCACCACTTCCACCACCACCACCACCACCACCACCTCCACCGCTACTTCCACCACCACTACCTCCACCACCACCATCTTCAACGCTACTATCACCACCATGACTACTTCCTCCGCTACCTCCTCCTCTACTACCACCACCACTGACACCACCACCACCTCCATCGCTACTATCACCACTACCACCACCGCTACTATCACCACCGCCACCACTACCACCACCACCACCACCACCATCAACAACACTACCACCACCGATATCACTACTCCACCACTACCTCCAACTCCACCAACACCACCACTTCACCACTATCCACCACTACCTCCAACTCCATCATCTCTATCAACACCACCAGTATCATCACCACCAACACGACTACCACCACCAACACCACCTCCATCAACACCCCCACGTCAACACTACCGCCGCTATCTCCACCACCTCCGCTAACACCATCAACACTACCATCACCACCAACACAACTACCATCACCACCATTAACACTACCACCGCGACTACTACCATTATCACCACCACAGCCACTACCACCACCATCACCTGGGTTTAGTGTCGTTTTTTGTCACTGTGATTACGACCAGCAATGATTTTTTGTGAGATTTTATTTTGTGCTTGTTTTTATCTGTTTTTTTAATTGGTTGATTGAATGAAAATTGTAAATATAACCATGTTTGAAATAATTTTTAGTCCTCTGAACAAATGTTGTTTTTGGTTCTGACTTGATATTTTGAATAAGATGATTATGACAATTATTATGACACAAGAGGAGTTTTGTATAAGTTTTTTATCGTGATTGTTATCACTATTAATTGCGTCGTCGTCCTGAAACACTTCTGTTTGTTTTATTTAATTAATTTATTGTAAAAATCGAAATATTTATAATTACAGTAGAAATAAATATAGGTTATTATGGACAGGCAAGGGTCCTCAAACCCGAGGCCCTAGACACTTGTGATCTACGAGTGATTCTAGAGAAGTTGGTGTGTAATGTTTGCAAGTTTGTCATCTACTTATAGAAGGAAAATTCATGTACTTCTCCACCATGGCCCAATGGATGTGTCACCCATACAGATAACTCAGCCAGCCGACCGACCACACATTCCGGTTCTGAGCTTGTTCGTCAGAGCCACACTTATAGTGACAAAAAACTAATTTTTTTTGTGTATTTGTATCATTAAATCTTTGAACCTGTCAAAAAATTGCCAAGTAAGGACTTTTATCTCTCTTTTTCCAATTTCATTTTTATCTGTTATTCATTCTGTGTAAAAGTCCATGGCCGTCCTCACATGGGGCATTGCTCCTCAAGTTTTAAGGGTCGGTATATATTTGTACTCCTCAAACCCAGTCGAAAGCTTCACTCTGAAAAAACAATTATTTCCTCAGCGTCCTTTCCTTTCATGTTCACTACTCAGTGTTCTCCCTCTCCTTATTATAGTTTTCCTTCAGTGGTAAGTTTTGTAGGGTGAGACTCCGAGAATGATCTCGAGCTTATGAAAGCAAAGATTCCAGGCTCCAGCAGCTGCCCTTGTTTTCAGCTATGGTTTACGCTGCACAAATTAGTGTAGACTGTAGAGTTATGTGCCTCTGTGTGTGGGCTGGTGTAGGTTGATGTTGTTAATTTGTAATAATAATTGCAGCAGTAATAATAGATAATGATTCGATCAAACTGGATAAAATTCTGTGTTCATGTGTTAGTGTTAATTTCATTCATTCCTTTACTTTATGAAAAGGGAAAGAAAGAAACTTCATCAACTTACAACGTTAACTCAAAGGCAACTTAACTATTAAACTGTGTCAAGTTTTGCCCTTTGATGATGGTGTTTGGTCACACCTGCCCTGGTTACCTGATAACAACTTGTTAATGTCCGCCGACTGAAGAACAAATTGAATTATAACGATAATTATAGGAGTCAAAGCCCCATTTTCGGAGATTATTCACCTAACTCTGTGGCCTCACGTAGCGTGCGCGCCAACCCTTCCCAGAAGAAGAAATCCATGGTTATTACTGGAGCAGGTTGCCGGTCTTGACTTTCCTCTCCAGAGCCTTTGGCAATATATAATTTTTTCTATGCCATACAGGGACTTCTACAATCTCGTTCCGCAGAGTTTTTCGCGTGTTCAGTGGCTGTGCTATGGAGTTCTCTATACCACAGTGGAAATTTTCTTTGTTTCGTACTGAGAATTTCTTGGAATTAATTAGCGCCATCGGTGACTAATGCCGATCGGGGCCCGAGAGTGATAGGGAAAAATTAAACGTGTGAGATACATAAGCGCGGTGACTCACTCAAATATTCGACCTAGAGTCTGTTAGTTCTATTATTCATTTAGTGTATGAAGTGAGTAACAGTGCAGAATGTGTCAAGAGAAACACTCTTCGCGTGGCAAAGGTCAAGTCAGTTTAGCTTAGGTAAAGGTGGACGTGTTCTGGAGCATAAGATGTTTTAAAATTTATATTTTCGTGAACTTACGTACATTAACTTGTGAAACGTTGATTTATGACACGCAATAGCCATATGAGTATATAAATCGCCTTATTAAGTTAAAATATTTTTGTTTTAATTACTTTCGGACTTAAGCGCCTACAGCCCTTAAAAATATCTAAGTAAATACATAACTTTTGGTATCTTCCTTTTTTGTGGACACTGCAACATTTTTTAAGTGTGTCTAGCTACAACGTCGGTTTGTTATCATTAGCGTCAAAATTAAACTTAGCCCCTCCCACTGTCGTCACACGTATTATCATAACAATATCTCCCCACAATACTCTTCCATGATTCCATTTGCCCAGCAGTGCTCCTCAATACATGCCACTAATAACATTACGAGATGACACTGCCGTAACCCGCTACCACCACCACCTGCTGTCTAGGTGTCTTGGTCCTTAGTACTGCTTCTGTCGTACAGGTGGATGGCTGTTGACTCTTATATCTCGTGGATGAATGTTTGCAAGGTATAGTAGTCGCAGTGTATGGGGGTGATGACGGCAGGGGGCTGTAGGTAAGGCGATGGTGGCAGATAGTTGTAGGTAAGGGATGGTGGTAGATAGTTTTAGGATGGTGATATTGGCAGATAGTTGTAGGATAGTGATGGTTACAGATAGTTGTAGGAGGGTGATGGTGGTAGATGGTTGTAGGAGGGTAACGGTGGCAGATGGATGTAGGAGGGTAATGGTGGCAGATGGTTTTAGGAGGGTAACGATGGTAGATGGTTGTAGGAGGGTAATGGTGGCAGATGGTTGTAGGAGGGTAACGATGGTAGATGGTTGTAGGAGGGTGATGGTGGGAGAAGGTTGTAAATGGATGGTGGTAGATGGCTTATGGTAGGTAGTGTTAACAGATGGTTATTAGTAACGTGATGGTCGGTTGGTGGTGGTGGGTGATGGTGGTGTTGCGTGGTTGGTGATACTTTACTTGGTGGTGTGTTGCAAAGTATTCAGTACTAGTCAGTGGTAGTGGTGGTCGCGGTGTCATGTATAGTGAGGGTCATCATGGTGGTGGTTGGTGGTGGTAGTAGGTGTTTGTTGTAGTCGTACGTGTTGATGATTATTGAGAGTAATAGGTAATTAATTGGTGATTCAGAGGAACATTAGTTGTTGGAGTAAATGGGGTTTACTTATGATTAGTGTGAATTGTGTGTGTGTGTGTAAATAGAACATAATTTCTAATTGTTTTATTTTAATTACTCTTGTCACCACCCCCCCCCCCCCCCAAAAAAAAAAATATTCTGTAATCGTATGTGAATTACACCAAGATTTTATTACATGTGTTTGCTTCAGTTAATTTTTGGAGAACTTGACACTCGGCGACACAGTCCTTGGTGAATAACTCCCAGGCGTTGTACTACCTGCCCTTACACCCGGTAGACACTGTTTTTTTTTCCTATTGATAGCACTGAACACAGTAGTTTGTAACTATATAATTATCATAATACTGACATCTGTTCTTTTGTAATTATCTTTTCCTTTCGTATTATCTTATATTGATTTGTACTCATTATTATTATTATTATTATTATTATTATGTTGCTCAGGAAATTCCACAGTCTTCACAAAGGCTCAGCTGACTGGGAAGGTTTACCATGCGGGTATGTTCAAGCGGGTTGGGTTTAGTAGACATAGACAGTACTTGTATATTTTTGTGAGAGGGGAGGAGAGAAGTGAAGTGGCTTAGACAGTGTGTGTGTGTGGAGATGAGGGGGAGGTCAGGTGAGGAGGCACTAATGAGGAGGCCCAAGGCTATGTTTGTCTGCTCTGCCTCTGTGTTACCGTAATAATCCTCTTTCTCTTATTGATAGTCTCCTCGCGTCTTATAAATTCACTCTTGTATTGATTCTCAACTTTCATTCATTAAAAATCACATTCCATTCTCACTTGTACATATCAACACTCTTCACAGTCTTACCCTCCAGTGGCACTTGAATCTGCACCTCACTCACCATGATACATCTCACACTATTGTATAAACATACGTTCCTCGTACGCGTTTCCCCAATCTTTCCTATTTCATTCAGTTTGTCTTTTCATCATCCATTCCACGCTGGTCAAAGTGACAGACCGACCTAGGAGAGGCTGGTAGTTTGTGCTGCTGACTTGAATACGTAGGCTTTGCTGAGTTTGGACCCACCCGCTGTCAGACGACTCCTCTGTTCCTTGCTGTACTCACTGTATCTCTGGTTATCAACTCGGGCTCCTCAAAACGTAAGGGTACCAATATCGCTCATGCATGGGGTTCCACACAACATAAGCCTTCACGAACTCTTACTACCGGTATAGAATATTTTTAGTGTTTGTAGTGTCGTTGATAATGAACTTCAGCGTATAAGTGCTGGATGTCACATCTTTAGTCACGAAGTAGATTATCTATACAGTATAAACAAACACTGCTGCGATTCCCTCTCTCTATTTCCCCAGGTGGAGAGTACGAGATGGCATCATTTAATAGAGGAAGTGTGGCGGTGTGTGTACGTTGGTGGCTCCCGGCCGCCTTGATCTCTGGCCTCTCTCCTTTCATATGGCGTTAACACCGACTGACCACAAGCCCACTAAGAGGCAGAGTAAACCCGCCGGCTCCAATATTACCCGCTGGTCAGCATCGGGTCCTTGCCAGATCCGGGGGGCTCCCGTCTGATCTATCCGGTTGGTTTGCCGTGCTGAGGCAGTAGTGGAGAGCTTCCAAAGGGGAGAGACTTGAGGGTTGTGTTGTGGGTTGAGCCCTGAGGGAGGAGGGTGGCCACTCGTGTGTAGGAGATTCTTGCGCCACATGGAACACGCCAGGGGATATGTAGCAGCAGCAGTTGTTTTTGTAGGGTGCCCTACTATTACTACTACTACTCCTCCTCCTCCTCCTCCTCCTCCTCCTCCAGCTGCTGTCCCTGTTTGTTGCACCCGAGTGTTAACTGTGTGTGTGTGTGTGTGTGCGCGCTTGCTTCTTGAGTGTAAGTAATATATTGTTCAAGGAAATAAGAACATACTCAAGAACAAACACATGGACAATACAGATGGACACACGCACGGACAGATAGCCTATACAAGCAACGCATTCTAAAGATCGCACTCACGCACAGTCAAGCCCCCAACACACACACACACACATCAGCAACATCACCCAGTACCTCCACCTTGCACAGATAGTTGACTTTCCCACACATAGGAATGCCACCCTGGACCTCATTATGACTGTCTCTCGGCAACCACTACCTCCCCCCCAGCCGCAGCCCCCCCCCCCCCCCCCCCCAAGGGGCGGAGCACCCACCTGTCTCTACTGTGGTCACCTACACCTACCATCTCACGACCGCCAGTTGTCACCAGGACTTACCGACCTACTCCTGACTGCCATGCGGCGTTTGGGACAATGGGTGACCTGGTATCCCTGGACTGAAGTGATCACGGTAGACGATGTGCAGAACAAGTGGGATAATTACCTGGACACTATCACCAAAGCCTACCAAAACTTCTTTCCAGCCAAGACACGGAGGATGCACCCAGATGATGTCCCGTGGATTACACCCCGTATCAAAAGACTAATTGAGCAGTGCAACAAGGTATACTACACCAACAACCGCCTGTACATAAGTCTACGAAGCCAGGTCATCAAAAAAATCAAGTCTTATTATCCCAGGAAAGTGCACGGCCTCAAGGGGGTCGGCATCGGTCAGTGTTACTCTAAGGTAAAAGATCTCTGTGGTCTTAACCGTCAGTCTCCCACATTTCCCTTTATCTCTCATTTACCTAGTGAGGAGGCAGTCGAGACAATTAATAACCACTTTGCTACCTTATGTCATACCCTACCCAGTCTTGACCTCACTCTCTTCCCGGCCTACTTACCCACCCCCTCCTCCCCTCCCAGTGTTCAACCATTTGAAATTGCCAACAAACTCCTAAAATTTAATTCCAAATGCTCTACAACTTCAATTGTGAAAGAGACCTAGGGGTACTTGTAAGCCCGGACCTACGGCCTAGAAAACAGTGCGTTAATGTTCGAAATAAGGCAAACAGAGTATTGGGTTTTATATCTAGAAGTGTAAGTAACAAGAGTGCAGAGGTCTTATTGCAACTATATCTTGCGCTAGTCAGGCCGCATCTCGATTATGCGGTTCAGTTCTGGTGCCCCTATTATAGAATGGATATAAATTCACTAGAGTCGATGCAGCGAAGAATGACAAAAATGATTCCGGGACTTAGAAACCTTCCATATCAGGATAGGTTAAAGAAACTTAACTTGCATTCCCTAGAAAGACGAAGAGTGCGGGGAGATATGATAGAAGTATTTAAGTGGGTGAAAGGAATCAATAAAGGGGATATAGATAAAGTTCTTATAATATCCGAGCAGGGTAGGACTCGGAGCAACGGATTCAAGTTGGATAAGTTTAGGTTTAGGAGGGAGATAGGAAGAAACTGGTTCACAAATAGGGTGGTGGACGAGTGGAACAAGCTTAGCAACTTTGTAGTAAGTGCGGGAACTCTGGAAAGTTTCAAAAGGAGGCTAGATAGATTCATGGATGATAGAGTGTGGTAGTAACTCTCGACAGGAGCTGCCATGCACACATTGCACAGGCCAACCGGCCAATTGCACACTCCTTATTTTCTTATGTTCTTCTTATGTAATCGAAATTTTCAAGGAGCTTGCAGTCGAACTTGCCACCCCCCTCTGTTCCATTATTAATGCATCGCTCAGACAAAGCAAATACCCTAATGAATGGAAAACCGCATTTGTTTCCCATATGCCCAAGGTCCCCACCCCACAGTCCCCTAGTGACCTCAGGCCAGTTGCCATTACCCCCATACCCAGTCTACTCTGTGGAGACTTTGTTTTTGAATGGGCATTTGCTAGTATTTATCAGTCAATTGATCCTCTGCAATTTGGCAATATGAGGACCTCCTCTACATCGCACTGCTTAGTAAGTTTCCTGGATTATTTGCACAAAAACCTGGAGAAACGTAAGACATCACTGTCCGTTGCCCTTGTTGACTTCAGGAAGGCTTTTGACCTTGTTGATCGCTGCACTGTTATCAACAAGGCCATTGCACTAGGGCTGTCCACCAACCTGGTCTCATGGCTCACTGAGTTCCTGAGTAAGTGTCGTCAGGCAGTCAGGTACCAGGGTTCTGTCTTCACATTCCACCACCTCACCTGCGGTGTTCCCCAGGGGACCAAAATGGGACCACTGTGGTTGCTAATCCTGATCAACAACGCTCTATCAGACACTCCTCACAGGTGGAAGTACATGGATGTCTGCACTGTGGGGGTTACAGTGGACAACACCTCACCGGACTATTCATTGCTACAAAGCACCCTGGACATGCTACAGGCATGGACTACGGAGAACAAGATCACCATTAATCACACCAAAACCGCAGTCATGCACATCAAATCAATACCACCACCACTCCAGCGCAAGCTCCAGCAATTACAGTGGGTGCCCATCCTCTCCAGTTAGTGTAGTCTGCCAAACTCCTGGGTGTAACTATAAACCACAAGCTGGACAGGAAGGCCCATGTAAACAACACAATCAAGGCATTCTTGTACCGACTCTATATGCTACGGCGACTCAGGTTACTTGGGGCACACACGCCAGAGATGAGGACAATCTACAACGCATTTTATCTCCCCCAAATTAACGTATGCGTCGCCAGCCTGGTTGTCTTCTCTCAACTCTACCCAACAACGTCAGCCAGGGAAGGTACAGAAGAGGGCCTGCAGAATCATGCTCGGTGCAGACTACTCCGGCTACAACAACGCTCTCTCCTCCCTGGAGATGCCATCCCTCAGTAGGGTGTGTCATACGGAGGCGAATTTTTTTTGTTTGAGTTTGAAAAATCGGCCCATGGTATTAATGATGTAGTTCTATGTGCAGAATCATGTGATATCTTCAGATTTGAAAAGTTTTCATTTTTTGCTAGGTAAATTTTAACTTGAAATCTTATGAAAATTCAGTATTCCCACCCTTTTACCAACACCACTAAATAGCTTATTTAAAGTAAAGTAAATGTATCAGGTTACTTTATTAGGATGAAAGTGATCCAGAATAGTGAAACGAATGATCTTGACACATTTATTAAATTTAATATTCCTTTAGAAAACAAAATCATCAAATACAAAAACCGGTTTTACTACTACGACCCGGTGTTGCTGCACACCATAGAGAACATGTCTTTCTTGCTTCTGTTTCTACTCATCACCTCCCTGCTGACCACCTGAGCTCGGATGTAGCCTTCCCTCCTCTCCTGGCTGTACACGTGACTGCTGGCCTCGCTCACTTGCTGTACACAACGCTCTATACTCTGGGTGTGCGAGGGCCAGGCAGGGACATGCATCGGGTTGTCCAGGAAAGCTCTGACTTGAACATTGGTGAGGCTGCAGGTAAGAGGGGGCTCACTGCCAGCCTGGATGTTATCCAGATCTATGAAATCAGTGAGGGTCTTGGCACCTAGATTGACTTCAGGAGTCTTCCTGACCCTGAAGGAATCGTCACCAACTGATTCGTCATGCCCAGATCCTCTCATAAGTCTCATATCCAAGATCTTTTTGACTGCCACTCTTCTCTCCTCCTCATCCTTACTGCAGAGCATTGTCTGCAAAACTGCCTCGGGATGAGCATACCAGGAAGATCTCCTCACAGTCTGCTCCACAATCTGAACAACCTTCCTTGGCTGACTCCTCAGGAGCTCAAGCTGGAAGAGAACATGTCTCGGACCTTCGGAGAACGATGACTTGACCTTGGTGTTGAACCAATTTGGCAAGTAAACACTCACGATGAATTGGACAATAAGTCTCAGGTTGTGAAGCTGGTTCCCTTTCAGTTTATGATGAGCGACCCAAATTCTGCAGAACCTGAGAGCCGTTGTGAGCCACCTAGAATGTGAGACTGGACCTATCTGCAGGTAAGCAAGTCTATCAGGCATGACCCCAGTTTTGATGGCACTGCAAATCATGTAACCATAGTACTGGTCAGTCCTCAGGTCGTCAATGACAGTATGTGCAAGCTCAACGAGTGGAGGGCCAACTGTGATTTTTTCAAAGCTCGGATTTATTTCTAACTCAGTGGCAGAGTCCAGCATCTTGCCAAGAGGACCAGACCATCTGTTGTTTGAAAGAGTCTTGCCATCCAGCTCCTGGATCAGATGTCTGAGTGGCAACTCGTTGGTGTGGGGGTCACAAACAATCCAGACCAGCTTCCTCCCAATCTTCCGCTCTATCCACTGTATGACCCCCCCTTGCCACCCTGTGTTCGTGTTGGTGCTGTCCCCTCCAATGGCCTGCAGGGTCTGGTCTACGTTCCTCTCTCTGAGCCAGTTGACAATGTTATCTGCCACTATCTCAGCTGGTTTCCTGATGTCATCTTTCTCTGGAGTGAAATGCCACAAATACTTCCCTCCTGGTTCACTGCAGCAGGAGTAGTGTTCCTCCTTCACCATGGCAGGGAACAACTTGTCAGAATCTCCAACTTTCATGAACACTTTAGTGTCATCCCTTCTCCCATCAAAGAACAAACAATTGATTCCATTTTCTCTTATCCCCTTATCAAACTCCTCTTCTAGGTTACTGACAAGTTTCTCCTGAGCTCTCCTTACTTTGTTATGATCTATCACCAGGTGAACATCATCAGGTGTTATCAAACCACCGTCAATCCAGGCAGCTGTTGCTATCTCTGCAGTTTCTCTGAGACCAGTGTGGTGTCGCATGCTGGCCAGAGCTATGCTCGGGATATCTTTCCTATTTCGAATGTTATGCCTGGAAGGTTTGGGATCATTATTTTCTGGGTTAGGGACAAAGTCACCATTCTCCTGGTCAGCACTCGGATCAGCCATGGGAAAGTCATTAAACTCTGAATCAGCTTGACTCCAATTATCGGCCTTTTTTACCTCACCCTGGGCCATCTCAAGTCTCTTTTCCTCGGCAACTCTTCTCCTCTTCTGTCTCTCTGTGGCAGCCTCCTGTCTCTTGGACTCCGGAATATCTTGGCTAGAAATCATGAGAGCCCCTATACTGCCAGTCTTCTCTCTCTGTGCTTTGACAAATGCCAGTTCGATCACAGGAATCTTCAGTTCACGCTTGCAAATACAGGAGATGTGGGCCTCGGATTTACAGTCACGATCGCATCCAAACTCAGGACAGAGAACAATTGGGCACTTGCAAGTAATTATATCAAATAACTGGTCCAGTTGCTTGGCAAAGCTGTCCTTAACTGCAAGTTTTCCTCTCCCAAGAGAGATATCTCTTGCCTTTTCCCAACTGGCTAGCAGTCTCTCACTAATCTTCTTCTGACTTGTTATGACTGGAGGCTTGAACTGAGCGTTAGCCAGAGTGTACTGTGCCAAGACAGCTTTGGTCATATCACTGGCAATGTCTTTGTTTGTGTAAGTTCTTTGGTTCTTTTCACTGATTTGCCTGATTAAAACACCGTATCTCAAAGCATCTCTCAATGTAGGCAACTCCGACTTCAGGAGCTCTCTCCCAGACCCAAGATAGTGACTGAGATGGCTGGATTTTTGGTTCCTCGTCCTGACACAAGCACCCATCGCAAATATTATCAACTTATAAATGCATCAGAATCTGAAACAGAAAAAAATATTGTTAGTTGGGTTGTTAAAGAATGAAGTCAGAAAGCAATGTTCACTATTTAATTGTAATGCACTAATGCAGCTGTACGTTAGATTTTCGATAAATTTCACGCTAAAATTTACCTAGCAAAAGGTTGCAAAATATTGAAACTGAAATTATTTTTTGTTTATATACACTAAAATCTACCAAAAAAGTGATGGGCCATTAGTTTTAGCTGATCTTCCCTCCTATGACACACCCTAATCCCTCAGTGACCTCCACCACCATGCACAAGCATGGTTTGGCAGTGGACTACTGCACCATCCTCCTCATCGCCACCTACTGCCACCTGCAATCCTTCGCCCACCTCGAGTAGTCCGCCACTACAACAAAATTCCTCCCATAAGAGCCCGCACAGATAGATATAAGAATAGCACCATCCCATCTATTGTTAAAATAATAAAGATCACCTGATTTATGTACTGTACAGCCCTGTAAGTGTATTGAACACATATTATTATGTCTAAGATACATGTAAGTTTGTATATTTTCAGCCACCTGTTGCAACTCTATTAATAAACCGTTTATTATTATTATTATTATTATTATTTATTATTACACACACACGCACACACACACACACACATCTCGTTACTTGTACCAGTGTCAAGACTCTAGAGTGAGGTATATCCATGAGTTTGAAAAGTGAGAGGGGGAGGAGGGGAAGACAAGGGGAGAAATATTAGGGTAAAAGAGAGAAAGATAAGTAGACAGGGGGGATATATAAGAAGGTGGAAGTTTTAATCTTTAGGAAGTATAAGTGATTCTTGTTGGAAAGAGATTGAGGGGAGAGATTAAACGAATTGATTAAACACCCTAATGTTAATTATAACCAAACCTAACTCACCCATCCCAAGGTAGCATTTAAGGTGTTTAATCATCAGGTAAAATTAGCTTGGGTGTCTAATCTTCACGTGATCCAAGATGGAGAATAAACTCTACGAAGATAAATAACAGTTAAGTTTACATTCAAGAGAAATAAGAATAGGATGCAATTAACGTACTGTATTTGACTGTAAGACTCTTATGGGAGGGAATATGTGTGTGTTGTAGCAGCCTGGCGGGGCGATGTGTAAAACAGAGTAATTACTGTGCAATGAAATGCAAATGAAGTTATTGCTTTGCATGACGAAACACAACTGCCCCCCTGCAAATTAGATCTTTCGTGTCTCTATTTTTGCTGTTGAAATTCATCATGCGCGATTTATTGATGTCGTTCTACTTCGTATAGTTTCACACACACACACACACCCTACCGCTAACTACCACTACTACTACTACTATTTTTTTTTTAAACGTGGCCTCCAGCCTCCCCCAATAGCCGCACCTTCGCCGCCATTCTATAACCTTAAAATTAACTATCCTAATACATAAGTAGCTACCCTAACTGTGTTGAATTAGTTGAGCCGCAGATCTATGCGGCATTCATTGACTGTTGCCTCGTAGTCAATATCTACAGCTGTTGTCGGCTTTGGGACCGATGCTCTACTATTACTACTAATAATAATTTGTTGCCACTCGGAATCGAGTATGACGATCATCCAGCTATGATTCAAAAATATGATTTGGTGCTAGCGAGAATACTGGCATTTGTTCTCGTCTTCCCAGCGAACTCGGAGGATGGAATGTAGACTACGTTGGTAAAAGTTTTCAAGTGCCTTGAGGTGCCTCCTGTATGTGATCCATGTCTCGCTTTTATACAGCAGGGTGAGGAGGACCACTAATCGATATACAGTACGTGCAACTTTGTAGATAATTTCAGCTCCCTACAGCTGAAAACACAGGTACGGAGTCTGCCAAAGGCTTGAGATGCACATCTGATTCGATGTTGAATCTCTTCATCGATGTCTGCGGTGGTGGACAGGTGATAGCCAAGATACTGAAACTGGGTAACATTAGAGAGGGTAGTGTAGGTTATGTATCTATGCTACTGTGCCGAGTAGCAACCTTGTATATAAGCTACTGTGCCGAGTAGCACCTATGTATATAATTACGTGGCAACACTGCACGTGTTATGTGGTAACATTGCCCCGAGGCTGCCATATGGCAAGGCAGTCTCAGTCCAACTCCGTGGGCCGTGCATGGCACACGCTAGTCACCACTTGTATTTCTCCTATCCTGTAATAAATGGACATCAGTGTTACCCGGTGTTTCCCTACCCATCACTGCTTTCTTCAGGGAACACTTGGAACCTTCATGGCGCAGTGAGTAGGATCTGTGGACTTACAAGTGTGTGAACAATGGACAGTTAGCCGGCAACGTGCAACTGCCCCGCGATGTGCGTGTCGACTCTTAGTGTGTTGTGTTGTGTTGCGTTGTGTTTCGCCGCGACGTGCAGTGTTGCGCCGTCACAGTGCTTTTTAGTGACGGTGGCAGTGTTTGTGTCAGTGTATTAGTGTGTCTAGAGCTGAGAGTTGAGCATTGGCCTGTTTTTTGTGGTACCCACGGAGCACGCAGGCGTACACCCTTCTCGCGTGACATCTGGGGAGACACTGACGTTCTTGCCTCCGTGGCAGCTCCAGCCTAAGGCCACCGCATCTGCTGTCTCAGACACACACACACACACACACACACACACACACACACACACACGCACGCACGCATGCACTCACTCACGGACAGAACAGTGGACCCTATGCATTATTTCTGCGCTATTTACGTCATATATATGTGGTTCGAGCTGATGAGGCGCCACTTTATATCCTAAATAGCGCAGTTCAAGCATACTAAGATGGGCGGTAAGAAGGGACAACGTCAAGATGGGAGATACGACTCCCCACCACCTTCTCCTCTACCGGGCACAGATGGAGCTTCTGCGCCTACCACCCCTCATCCTTCACCTACAGCGACGGGCATTGCCACAATTCTGAGGTGGATGGATCACAGGGACCAGAGACGCAGAGAGATGGAACTTCAGAGGGAGGAGACACGAAGAGAGGAGGAAAAGGCGCGCTTTGATGCAATATTGGCGACCCTGGCGCTAACCCACCCTCCCTCACTCGCGCACCAAGGCGCCAGTACCCTCCCTCCTCCACCACACCAGCGTCCTCCAGGTACTCTTGCTACTCCAACAGCTCCCAAGACATCTGATCAACCCCCACCCGCCCTCTCACCAGACGTCACGTTTCAGCTTTTTCGTGAGTGGAGGCGGCGTTGGACAGATTACTCCATGATGGTGGACCTTGACAGCATGTCTCCAAACAAACAGCTCATCCAACTGCGGATGTGTTTGTCCCTGGACACCCAGAGAGTTTTGGAGCACACGTTGCAAGTGCCTCCCGATTCTACATCTTCAGTGACGGATGTGCTCGACCTTTTACAGGGGCACGTTAAAGGTCGGAATAACGAGGCCTTGCTTCGCCGCGCCTTCACCAGCTGCAAGCAGGCGGAGAATGAATCGTTTGACGACTTTTTTGTACATTTGAAGAGTTTGTCAGAGGAGATCGACGTCTGCAAGGCGCACAGCCGGGAATGTGAGGAAGCCTGGATCAAGCACGGGATCTCGACAGGTGTCAGGCAAGAAGAGTTGGTGCAGCGACTCATCCCCCTGGATGCTTCCTCCACACTCCAGGTGGTAGTGACTGAATGTCGGTCATACGAGGCCACCAAGTCCGCCACCTCTGTCTTACGGGCCCCACCTGCTGTGAGAGCTAACTCACAATACAAGAAGGGTAAGAAGGCGGCCAACAACGTGAAGGCTGTCGCACGTTCTTCCACGCCTCCGCCTAGTGCTTCCTGTGGCAGCTGTGGAAAGCAGCATGGCCCCAAGACATGCCCACCCGCCGATGCACTGTGTCGTGGATGTGACCGTAAGGGCCACTGGTCTAACACAGACAGGTGCCCTGCACGAAGCCACAAGTGTCAGGTCTGCGGTCGCTATGGACACTAGGACAAGTGCTGCCGCCAACCCAAGCCCAAAAGCCCGAGACGAGGAGGAAAGCAGCGCACTTCCCTTGGGGTGGTTCGCACTCAGCCCCCTTCAGATGGCCCACGCAGCCCCAAGCAGCAGCTGAGTCACATCAGGAGGGTGGCATCGACCACACGCCCCAGGGCTACCCCTTCCCCTACCATCCGCGTCGCCATCACACACGGTGATGTGTCAGGTCACATCAAGGTGATACCGGACACCGGCGCTGGTACTACGGTAATAGGCCTGAAGCACCTCCAGAAACTGGGCCTCACCAAACGCGGCCTGGGACCACCGCCGCAGCTGCAGTACTACAATGCGGACGGTTCCCAGATGCCGGACGCTGTGGGCTCCTTTCAAGCGGACATCACTTACGGCGACAGGTCGTGTCACGGATGGATCGACGTGCAGCCTACTCTCGCTACACCCTTGTTGTCGTGGGAGCACTGCAAGGAGTTAGGCGTGGTGCCCAGAGACTTTCCCGAGCAGATCCCAGCTGCTCGGTACACCGCCAGCAGGGTGCGTGAATCAACGAGCGACGCGCCTGGCGCTGCCGCACAGAGCTGCCCAGAACCCGCGTCCACTCCCACCCACACAGGACGCTCCCCTGCCTAGATCCTGTATGGTCTCCCTCTCCGCTCTTGCGTTCCTGCACACTCCAAGGCCTTGCGAAGGAGTGGCAGACCAGAGCCAAGACCTGCCACCGCTGCGCCGCTGCACGTGCCCAGGACGCCAAGGCTCGGTATGACGACCGTGCCCGCCCTCTTCAGCCACTGGAGATTGGTGCCCTTGTCCGCGTCCAGGACCCGTCGACGACACGTTGGGACAAGGTGGGCATAGTGATGGGCGTCGGCCGGTCGCGGGACTACAAGGTCAGGATGCCGAGCGGCGGCGTCTGGTGGAGGAACCGCCGCTTCCTCCGGCCAGTCCCACCCCCTGCTGCTGGCCCCCTGACCGAGGACGAGTCCCCTACACCTCACGAGGATCCGCCCCACAGTGCACCTCGACGCTCGGAGCGACTTAGGACTAAGAAGTCCGCTCAAGACAAAGACTCTGAGCGTGAGGGGGGTGGGGGAGGGAGATGTAGGTTATGTATCTATGCTACTGTGCCGAGTAGCAACCTTGTATATAAGCTACTGTGCCGAGTAGCACCTATGTATATAATTACATGGCAACACTGCACGTGTTATGTGGCAACATTGTCCCGAGGCTGCCATATGGCAAGGCAGTCTCAGTCCGACTCCGTGGGCCGTGCATGGCACACGCTAGTCACCACTTGTTTTTCTCCTATCCTTTAATAAATGGACTTCAGTGTTACCCGGTGTTTCCCTACCCATCACTGCTTTCTTCAGGGAACACTTGGAACCTTCAGGTAGTACCGTTATCCTGGATGGATGGAAGAAGTGTGGCTGAACCAGGTGCAAGCTGAATGAGAATCTGAGTCCTAATTATATTCACCTCAAGGCAGAAGTGTGCATATGTATCGGTGTAGGTGTTCAGGATCACACACACACACACACACATATATATATATATATATATATATATATATATATATATATATATATATATATATGTATATGTATATATATATATATATATATATATATATATATATATATATATATATATATATATATCTTGATAAAATCACACGGGAAAATGGAAACAACGGAGCACCTTAGCTTCCGTTGTTTCCATTTTCCTGTGAGATTTTATCAAGATTTATCTTATCCACGTTTTCATTGTGGATTTACATTATATATATATATATATATATATATATATATATATATATATATATATATATATATATATATATATATATATATATATATATAAGCGTTCCCTAGGGCCACCCAGTAGGTCGAGGGTTCGATTCCTTGCTGGTGAGGTCGTTGATTATATGTTCAAAGCCCGCGTGTTAAATGGACTAAAAATGAAGTATATATATCTATATATATATATATATATATATATATATATATATATATATATATCTATATATATATATATAATATAAAACAAAGAAGCTTCTGCACCATCCTCGATACCGGCTCCTACTACCACCAGACATCCATTGTCCGTGAATTGCTGTTCGACACCTCAGCCGCAACCAGCCCATACGAGCACCTACTGATCGCTATAAGAACAGCCCAGTCCAAACCACTGTAAAAATTATCAACAAATCGTAATCTACCAGTGTATTTACCCCTAGTCAATCTTACCTTTTTGCACTGTCACTATGTTGAAATGCCCTGTAGTATGACCTTCACCCCACCTCGTTATTATACATATATCATATTTGTATTACATATGTTATTTGTATAATTATTTGTCCATCAAGAGACCCATTCCCCAATTATGTAACTGTATATTTTCAGCCTTTCGACCGCCATGTTCTTTCAATAAACCGTTAAGCTTTATTAATCATTATTATCATTATAATTATTACACACACACACACACACACACACTCAGATAGCATTAAGATAGAGATCCACACAAGAAACACTCAAAATACACAAGCACACACACACATACCTACATGCATAAATATATGTATACATACCCACGCTCAACTCACAGGCGTAGGGAACAAAGCTACAGGGAGTCACCAATACAGGATACGAAAGTGAAGTTCCGAGATGTAAACCATATCTGAACATAAATATTGTTTCGGAAAAGACTCGGAAAAGGAATGAAAATAAATAATTACACATTACAATATATATATATATATATATATATATATATATATATATATATATATATATATATATATATATATATATATATATATATATATATATATATGCTGATAACCACCAGGAAAGAAGAAAACACGTAGTTCCCAAGCGCTTTCGTGTAATTCACATCTTCAGGGGTGAATTACACGAAAGCGCTTGGGAACTTCGTGTTTTCTTCTTTCCTGGTGGTTATCAGCATATACCTAGATCACGCGCACCTACAGTGATTTACTTGCATATATATATATATATATATTTTATGAAAATCCACAATGAAAACGTGGATAAGATAAATCTTGATAAAATCACACGGGAAAATGGAAACAACGGAGTACCTTAGCTTTCGTCTTTATTCAAGACATCTTCAGAGGCAACTGGATTACATGGACAGAGAGAGGCTTAAATATACAGGGTGACCTAAAAACATGAGGTCAGGTCAAAATGATGACATCCACTAATCCCCACACCAACACACACGTAGAGGAGCTTAAGAGAAGGGTGGTGACGTGACTAGTCAAGTCAGGTCAGAAAAAAGGGGACCCACAAAATAACTATCATACATCTAGATCAAAGGTTTTTAAAGCATTTTTAACCTTGGGCCACTGACAAATAAATTTATGCAACATATTATCAGTTTTGAACTGACCATCACTAAGGTTTATTGATTTTAATTCCTTAATCAAACTAGCTTCAACAAGAAGTCTTTCTGTGACACAAGATGATTTGAAAACTTCTAATTCCAATATGATGATGTTATTGAAAAAGAACCCCGATCTCACTAAACAGCTCTCTCAAATCAATCCCACTTTACCATATATGTATGGCTTGATCAAAACCCACAAGCTTAATTATCCATTACGTCCTATCGTGAGTTCTGTGGGGTCTGTTACTTACAAATTATCCAAGTGGCTGGTAAAGATGATATCCCCTCTTACAGGCCAAATTTCTAATTCACATATACGCAATAGCAGTGATTTAATTGATAAACTCAAGAAACACAACGAACCTTGCGAATTAATAAGTTTTGATGTAAATTCACTGTTCACTAGCGTACCTGTCAAAGACTTACTTTCATTTCTTAAAGATAAATTACAACTGCTAGATTTAACTATTGAACATGATACTTTCCTGAAATTGATAGAGTTATGCGTAACTGACAATGTGTTTAGTGCAAATGGGAAGTTCTACAAGCAAATATTTGGTATGAGCATGGGTAATTGTCTTTCTGCTCCTCTAGCCTGTATTTATATGGAGTTTTTTGAGTCTAGATTACTACCCAATATAGTGGACTTTATTCCTCCATGGTATAGATATGTAGATGATGTTCTTTGTCTTTGGCCTAAAAACAGTGACCCATTTGAATTTTTAGACAAACTTAACAATATTGTCCCTAGTATCACGTTCAAAATTGAAAGAGAAATAAATGAATCCCTTCCATTTCTTGATATGCTTATCATGAGAAATGGCCAAAACTATAAATTCAAGGTATATAGAAAGCCCACACAGGTAGACAGTTTCATTCACTTTTTATCGAATCACCTTGAGTCTACCAAAATGTCAGTTTTTTCTGTTATGTTCTTAAGATGTCTGCGTATTTGTGACTCTGAATTTATTGATGATGAATTGAAACACATTCGTTCTATTGCACATAAACTTGGGTACCCTTCTGTGTTTGTTGATCGTTGTTTTAATAGGGCTAAAAAATCCTTTCATTCCTCTCAAACCAGACAAGTTCCTACACTTAAGAATATTTTGACTCTGCCCTATCGTAATGAATTTGTCCCGTTAGTTCGGTCCCTCAAGCTTCTAAATATTAATGTTGTTTTCAAGTATGACTCAACCATTACTAATATGTTAATAAGGAATAGCCCAAGTTTGAATGTAAATGGTAGTGTTTATTGTATTCCATGTAGCAAATGTAATTGTAATTATGTAGGTCAGACAGGAAAAACACTGCAGCTTAGAATCAAACAACATAAGTATAATATTAGAACTGCATCTGAAAGCAGTGCCTTGTTCGTTCATGTTAGGAATAATAATCACCCCATTGCTTGGGAAAAAAGCTTAGAAGTTTTCAAATCATCTTGTGTCACAGAAAGACTTCTTGTTGACGCTAGTTTGATTAAGGAATTAAAATCAATAAACCTTAGTGATGGTCAGTTCAAAACTGATAATATGTTACATAAATTTATTTGTCAGTGGCCCAAGGTTAAAAATGCTTTAAAAACCTTTGATCTAGATGTATGATAGTTATTTTGTGGGTCCCCTTTTTTCTGATCTGACTTGACTAGTCACGTCACCACCCTTCTCGTAGCTCCTCTACGTATGTGTTGGTGTGGGGATTAGTGGATGTCATCATTTTGACCTGACCTCATGTTTTTAGGTCACCCTGTATATTTAAGCCTCTCTCTGTCCATGTAATCCAGTTGCCTCTGAAGATGTCTTGAATAAAGACGAAAGCTAAGGAACTCCGTTGTTTCCATTTTCCCGTGTGATTTTATCAAAATATATATATATATATATATATATATATATATATATATATATATATATATATATATATATATATATATATATATATAAACTTAGATTAGGATTATAAAGATGGTAGAAGGAATAACAATGATAAACCACGCACTAGGATAAGTTGCAGCAGACACTGTACGTTTGGGACGGAACCGTGGGATTAACGCCGTAAGTGGGAACTGGAATATCATTATGCAAAATACACACGAGAAAAGATTAAAGTGATATTTTGGAAACAAAGGAAAGCGGGTACGTTTTACGGTATACAAAACATGCAAGAAAATTATTGAAAACTGAAGATTGGGTGTGGACGTGGGGAGGGAAGCTTAGAAAAATAGAACGAAGGGGAGATACACAGAGGGGAGATTAAAATTGAGGATGGAAATGTATATAGACATCAGATAGAGGTACGGGGACGCGAAGACTAGAAGCAGATGAAGATAGACGGTGCTCAACTCGTTATTTTTATAGAGACGCGAATGAAACAAAGAGAGGGACAGAAGCAGTGATAACTATTGCTTACATATTATGACTGAGATGAGAAGAATAGAGGCTCAGCTGGTGATGGTAGACAACCTAAGTGAAGGTGAGAGAGAGAAGTGGTTTAAATAATGTGTCTGTCTCTTGAGGTAACTCGATACCACACACACAATTGTTGCCTTCCTAGGAGAGAGAGAGAGAGCGTCAAGTGTAAACACGAGGATCCAGGTTGTTACAGTTTTACCGTAACACTTGTTTCTGATATGTGTTCAGAGTTTAAACGGGGAAAAAAGACCGAAAATATTGAATTGAAAGTACGCTGAAAAATTTGAGAATAAAAAAGTCTTTGGATATATCTCTTCATCATACAACCAGAGGGTATAAAAAAAAAAAAACATTCGATATGGATATCCTGGTATATCTCTCCCCTTCCATAAGAGTGTGTGTCCGTGTAAAGCCCAGAGTATCATTAATCATAGGTGTGAACAAGGGAGCGACACAGTTATCTGTCCCTGCCACTGAGTATTGCTTCAATACGTATGTCGGTCGCCTACGGGGTGACACACTTTACTATTTTATACACCCTGACACACAGAGCTGGGGCCCTTTATGATGAAGTGATAGACTTAAAACAAGTAATGATAACAGCAGACATAGTTTCTGGCATTGATATATAAGAGATTCAAGTAACTTTTTTTAGTTGATGTAGGGAGACATTTAGGACCCAACAAATATATTTAGCAAGGTTTATGACTGAACTTGAAGACAAAAGACAATGAGAATATTATATTAATATTTCTAGAAATCGTGAATTTTTTGATTGAGAAGAATTTCACTTTATATAGTTCTGTAGTGAACTCTGAGAACCACAAGCGGGGTAAAGGAGACAACATGACTGGAGTTTGATCTATACATCACACCAGCTGACGAGTGACTCCTGAGAAAATTGGTCCGAGTCCTCCAGTGTGTCGCAACACGGGGTTATTAATGTGACTTTTAAATTAAAATGATAAGACAAAAGAAACGTTGAATCCTGAGTGTATGTTAAGAAAGAGGAGAGATTTTAAGAGGTGGTGAGCAGATGGTGGTAATTAGTGTTCATGGTGGTGTGGCGGTGAGAGGAAAGCCGCAGCCTGGCCTCAACCTTGACAACCCTGGACCTCATTTCCACCTCCATTGTGGTGGCGGACAATTGAGAGGATGAACGCTGGCCACACTTCCTATCATTGTTGCCAGCATCCTCCTCCTCCTCCTTCTCCACACCTTGGATTATACCAAATTATACTTCATATAACCTCATTACCTTCACCCTTCACAGCCACAATATATTAAGACAACGGGTATCTGGATTAACTTCCCACTCTTCAAAAAAAATTAAGATTCTGAGTTATTTTGATCTAAAATCTAATTTGCTGGAGTAAATAATCCTCTGAGAACTTCCGACACAAGTGATTTATTTCCGCGGGCGTGAAGCTGAGCTGTGAGTGTCGCCGGGGAAGACGATGGAGGCGCGCGCTGCCATTGCCATTCTTCTGTCTTCTCCCACCCTTCATTTTTTTTTCATCCTCCTTCTCTTCCTTTATGGTGAATTAATGCATCAATAGTTGTTTCATGCCGGACAAATCAAAAGAAGAGTTGTTTTTTAACTGGTTTAACTTCGTATGTGCACAGTCTTATCATTTTATGGAATTATGAAAAGGTTACATAATTATCACCAAGGTAAATTTTAGGATAATGTTTCGTTTTTATTGTATATTACCTGATATCTTTATTTTTTTTGTCTGTTTTCTAGGCTCTGGTGATGAAAATTATTTCCCAAAACGTTAGTAATTAAATAAACCCAATTTAGTCTTATATATGTTTGTATGCGTGTTTTTTAACCGTAGGAGAGGAGGTAGAAACTACAATTCCTCGTCTCCGTGAAATACTTTGAATAGCTGTTTTCGTGTAAAAAGGAAATTTAACACACACTCATGTCTTTTGTAGCGTAAGAAACCGTAAATTAGAGAAACATTAAAAGATAAGAGGATTATAAAATATGCACGACACATCATACGCTACACAGATCACAAGTCTAAAGGGACAGAGTTTTACCCCCGCAAACCAAGTTCTCGGTCCAGTTGATAAGCTAACAAGGGAACGTCTCTATGTTGTTTACTGTTGTGGCGAGGGGGGGCAGTTCTGTAAGGGCGAGAGGAGGGGGTAGTTGTGTTAGGGTGAAAGGAGGGGGAGAGGGGAGGGGGCGGTTGTATAAGGATGAGAGAAGGGGCAGAGGGGATGGGGCAATTGTGTAATGGTGAGAGGAGGGGCAGAGGGGAGGGGGCAATTATATAAGGTGTAAGAAGAGGGTAATGTGGGAGGGGGTGCAGTTGTGTAAGGGTGAGGGGAGGGGCAGATGGGAGGGGGCAATTGTGTAAGGGTGGGGGGGAGGTGGTAATTGTTTAAGGGCGAGAGGGGGGGCAGAGGGGTAGGGGGAAATTGTTTAAGGGTGATAGAAGGATCAAAGGGAAGGGGGAAGTTGTTTAATGGTGAGATGGGGGGAAGTTGTTTAATGGTGAGATGGGGGGAAGGTGTGGGGAGGCAATTGTATAAGGGTAAGAGGAGGGGAAGATGGGAGGGAGCAGCTGTTAAAGGGTGAGGGAAGGGCAGAGGGGAGAGACTGTTGTGTAAGGGTGAGAAGAGAGGGAGGAGGGACGGGGAGCAATCTTGTAAGAATGAGAGGAGGGGAAGGAGGAAGGGGGAGGCGTCCTGTAAGGGTATAAATAGGTGAGAGGGAGAGGGGTAGTGAAGTCTTCCACTGAAAAGAGAGAGAGGAGTCTTGCACGGGAGGGGGAGAGGAGTTTTGCACGGGAGGGGGGGGGGGCTTACACGGGAAGGGGAGAGGAGTCTTGCACGGGAGGGGGAGAGGAGTTTTGCACGGGAGAGGTGGAGAGGAGTCTTGCACGGGATGTGGGAGAGAAGTCTTGCACGGGAGAGGTGGAGAAGAGTCTTGCACGGGAGGGGGAAGAGGAGTTTTGCACGGGAGGGCGGGAGAGGAGTCCTCTGTAAGGGAGAAGAAGGCGAGTCTTGTAATGTAGAGAGGATGATAAAAATCCGTAATAAAAGATGGTTTCGTATTCTTCATGAAGGAGAGGTGTGTTTCAACTTATCGGTAACACAGGGTAGAGCGAGTCAGGAATATGGCCAGGGGTGAAGGAGACGGGAAGCATTCATTTACTGTAAAGAACTACTTGTACTTTGCTGTGTTCTCACGACGCTAGAGAAGAACCTCTGGCTACCATTTGCATTACATTGCCTGGTACGATATAAAGTGTTGGCATATTTCTCTGTCAGCTTAAGGAGCTAATCAAGTGTGCGAGTCTTTCTCTATATTTGTTTGTGTGCACGCGTGGTGTGTTCTTGCTTCTGTGTGTGTAACTTCGGTGGACGTCAACTAAACAAAGTGGTGGTGAGCCACTCCCAGCAACACAATGCCCTAATAAAAGACCCCCGTCTTTCGACACACAGCCTCCAGCAGGAAGAGGCCATTACACCGCCTCGCAGCTAAACGATACATAAAAAGAACACTTAAGAGCGGCAACAAAAAGGCTATAACAGGAGTGATAGGAGAAACAAATGTCAGATTATCGAAGTGGAGTACTCAGAGGAAGGCTTTTACCCCGGCCACTGAGAGTTTTCCAGTGAGCCAAGTTTAAACAATCCCATTGTTATATATATATATATATATATATATATATATATATATATATATATATATATATATATATATATATATATATATATATATATGCAAGTAAATCACTGTAGGTGCGCGTGATCTAGGTATATGCTGATAACCACCAGGAAAGAAGAAAACACGAAGTTCCCAAGCGCTTTCGTGTAATTCACATCTTCAGGGGTGAGTAAAATGCTACTGACACCACATACGAGGCACGGGCAGTTTCCCATTGAGGTTCACGGCGCCATCAGCTCGATGAACAGGCTTTGTGTGAAATATAACAGAGTCTA
Source organism: Homarus gammarus (assembly GCA_958450375.1). Lineage (NCBI taxonomy): Eukaryota > Metazoa > Arthropoda > Malacostraca > Decapoda > Nephropidae > Homarus > Homarus gammarus. Next base: position 803,054 of record CAUDMG010000455.1, read on the forward strand.
GAACTGCTTTTAGTGTCCTTGTGGCCTAGCCGGTAAGCGCTCCCTAGTCACACCCAGTAGGTCGAGGGTTCGATTCCTTGCTGGTGAGGTCGTTGATTGTATGTTCAAAGTCCGCGTGTTAAATGGACTAAAAATGAAGTATATATATATATATATATGCTGATAGCCACAAGGAAAGAAGAAAACACGAAGTTCCCAAGCGCTTTAGTGTAATTCACATCTTCAGGGGTGAGTACAGACTAAGGAGAAGTACAAAACTGATCCCAAGCCCACCCATGACCATAAGAATCTCTTAGTATTACCATTTCACAAAAATTTCTCTCAAATTCCTTTACAACTAAAAACCTGGAACGTCAATGTGGCATTTAAAGACTCAAGCTCTGTTAAACAAATGTTAATCAAGAACTCCCCCAACAACACAATTGGTTGCAATTATAAAGTTCCTTGCAAGGAATGTAATATGTTTTACTTAGGCCAGACAGGTAAAGATCTTGTAACTACTGTAGACTTAAACAACATAAATATAGTGTTAGGACAGGCCAGGAATCCAATGCTCTGTTTGTTCATTTGAGGGATAATAAGCGTTGCATTGACTGGGATAATGCCTCCTCAATATTGTGGGAGACTCAGGTGGTCCTTACACTCAGGGGTAAAGGAAACACACTGATGTCAAGTCCGTAAGTTCTATTTCTGGGACAAACACAAAAAGGAGTTAAGACGGGGGTAAACAGCGTCCTGTCTTGGAATCTCTCTGGGTATCTCTATCTGCGCATGCGCGTACAGCGCGCATGTGCCCAAAACCTGAACTAACACTCAGTGACAAAAGGGAGTATGATTAAACATATAATAGAGAGACCTGAATCAATAATGGTAAATAGTACAGAGTTACATATTACAGCCATATTCGTCTCATATGTCTACAAATATTACCTTGTAATTCAATTGACAGTAGGAACATTATAGAATCTAGTCTTATTAAACATACCGAAGCAGCCAACATGAATTTGAGTAATGGCATGTACAAACTGGACAATTTTGTAATTAAGAAGATTTGTAACCAGGTGAGAAGGTTGGGTCACCTTACCCTCTGACCTGACTACCGACCGTTGCGGTGCTTTTTAAAGATTAGTAGGGTCATTACCTAATACCCGACCATTGTGGACCTGATCTCACCCTCCTTTGTATATATACACCTTGTTTTGTACTTCTCCTTAGTCTGTACTCACCCCTGAAGATGTGAATTACACGAAAGCGCTTGGGAGCTTCGTGTTTTCTTCTTTCCTTGTGGTTATCAGCATAAGAACATAAGAACGGAGGAAACTGCAGCGGGCCTATTGGCCCATACTGGGCAGTCCCGTTTACACCCAACCCCTATTGCTCATATAAGCATCCAACCAATGTTTGAAGCTATTCAGCTTATTCGAGTTAATGATGATATTTGGTAACGTGTTCCATTCATCCACTACTCTGTTTCCAAACCAGTGTTTACCTATTTCACGCCTAAATCTAAATTTGTCTAATTTAAAACCATTGTTACGAGTTCGCTCCTGGTTGGATAGTTTGAGTACCTTTGTAATGTCCCCTTTGTTTAGCCCTGACTTCCACTTATACACCTCTATCAGGTAGCCCCTCGCTCTACGTCTCTCGAGGGAGTGCAAATTAAGATGCTTTAACATGTCTCTATACTCAAGGTTCCTAATGCCCGGGATTAGTCTTGTCATTCTCCTCTGAATTATTTCCAATGACTCTATATCCATCCTGTAATACGGTGACCAGAACTGAACTGCGTAATCCAGGTGTGGTCTCACAAGCGCAAGATACAGTTTTTGGATGACCTCGCTAGTCTTGTAACTAACACTCCTTTGTATGAACCCAAGTACTTTATTAGCCTTGTTACGAGCAAAAACACATTGTTTACTTGGCTTATGGTTCCTACTTATCATTACTCCTAAATCTCTCTCTCAGTCGGATTTCTCTATGGCATCGTTGCTCATCTGGTATCTGGTTTCCCTGTTTACATCTCCTATACTGAGTTCTTATGTTCTTAAGAATCTCTTGGTTCGACTGTCGGTGCCAATATGTTGGTTGGACAATGTATAAACACGTTCCCATGGGGTCACTGAGTATCATTCATCCTAGGCTCCAACATTTTATTGATATATATATATATATATATATATATATATATATATATATATATATATATATATATATATATATATAAATATATATATATATATATATATATATATATATATATATTATGAATTAAAGAGAGAACCACTTTTAAAAGTCTAAGGGGAAGAATAATAAAAGTTTTCACATGATTGCTGTATAAAATATTCCAAGACGTCTACATAATTATTAATAATATATATTTGCTGCCATAAGAATATATGCTTTTGTTTGGAATGTGACATGACTGTGGGCGGCAGGTGAGCTAATTGGTCTTTACACACCACCTATCTCTCTCGCTGTTATTGGTCAGTCTCCTCTCTGGTCATTTGTTCTCCAGTCCTCGTCTTCCCACCAACGCTTGAATACTGTACAACATTTTGGTCGCTTGAGTTTTGTTAGAGTAAACTACCTAAATATTTGAGGTAATTAACGTTTCACTACCCAAGACATTGTTTTAGAGGCTAGACAATCCAGACTCAGGGTTGTAGAATAGTATCCCATTTAACGTAACCTACTTGACGTAATATAACATTTTTCATCTTAACCTTGCCTAACCTAAGAAGACCCAATCCAAGTAACTTACTGTATATTATGTATCAATACAAAAAAATTAAAATATAATTTATTCCATTGTTATTTTGGAAAGTAAAAACGCTATGCAGGCTTTTCAAAATCCACGAAACATTGGCGAAAAAGATACAGACTGCGGAAACCTCCGGGAGAAAAGGAGGCAGTAAAGCCATATCAACCAAAATGCACACGGAAGAGAATAACTGGTAAAGTGGTTGACAGAAATTCTATCTTCAGAATAAATTGATCCCGGATTGTAATAGTCAGCCACACACATACACACACACACACACACACTGTCTCTACCGTAAAAAAATAATACAAAATCTTCGTTTTGTGTTGACTAACTTTTCTGGCAGAGTTTTTCTCGGGCTTTTATCTGCCGGTACCACAAATTACACCGCCTCTTCATTTACAGGAGATATGAGAATGGGTATGTGTATAAGAATAAATTCCCCCATTTGAAAAACGGAACTGTGCATACCAGAACTGACTATCATTATCCTCGCACTGCTGAAAGGTCTACATTAAGCTATTAAGCTGGGGAAAAAACTCCCCTGTGTAAGTCAAATATGTCATCTTTTAGTGGAATATTGCCGTGTACTAACGTTACTTGTTAATTGGAGGTAAAAGAACTGCTCTATAAACGGCAAGAAATTCTAAATGACTATACTGATTTTTTCATACTTATAAACTACTTGGATCACCAATAACGCCAGAGTGGATATGTATCACCACCAGAAACGATGTCCTTTGAATTTAACGTACACATAGTTTTAGACACGTGTGAATGTTTGGTAGAATGTGCATATTGTATTCAGTGTTAAGATGAAGTATCAAAATAAGCATCAGTAAAATTAATTGTTGATATCCGACCGGAATCTTTCTTTTTCATAGTTTTTTTTTTTGGGGGGGGGGGGGATTTCGTTAAGCCAGTTAGGTACCATAATCGAAAGAAATTGGGAGGAATTTTTTTTTTAACAGTGCGTATAATATACCTGATAGTGGTAGGTATTGAGGGCCGTGAGGGGCGACAAGAGAGAGGTATCCAGTACATCATGGTCTCTAAGGTTCAATGGGGGTAAGAGAGAGAGAGAGTCAACCTCCTTGAGAAAAAGTGGCATTGTCTCTCTACGTTCTTTTACATGGCGCATCTGAGATACATAATAGTAATGAGGTCGCCAATGTGTGTGTGTGTGTGTGTGTGTGTTCTTCTCTCGTCACATTTGGCTTTTGTTCAGCCTCATCCCTTACTCTGAAGAATCACTGAAACTGTTCTTCCTTTAATAAGAGTGAACCCAATTAGACTTTATTGTATACCGGTGAGGGTGTTGAGGACAATAACCTTATAGACGATGGTATCTAAAATATGAAACGTTGGACGAAATGTTTTTATATATTTTCCAGTGCATCGTATATATGAGCGATATGGGTTGGGTGTAATCGGGACTACCCATTATGGGCCAATAGACCGCTGCAGTTTCCCCCATTCTTGTATTCTTGTGTACCTATCCCTATGCCTGCCACTACTGGAGAAGGAATATATATATATAAAATTTATGCAGGAATAAAACTTAAATTGCTCGTTATTTTGAAATTCTGTCGGTTTTATGCACGAAAGTATTACCAGATAATTTGATCGACACCTGTGGGCGGGTGTACCAACTGTTCCGAAACTTGTGGACTAACACTGCTCACAAAACCACGAACCAATCAACCTAATGGGTAACGATACTTTTTTTGAGTGGACTATGCATTGTTTTAAGAGGAAGTTCCCTATTGCCCTCTTGATTTTGGGGTCACTGAGTCAGTGGTAAAGGTCATTGTTGTATATTATGGTGTCGGCTATTTACTGTCTTCTGGGTCTTCTTTCAACCAAAACTGTTTTTGCCTCCAGCCTAAAGTTGGCTCTGTTTGTCCATTTATCCATCAACCTTACGGTGTCTGCATGATACTTCCTACCTCACGCCTCGTATCTTCCCCAACTTCACAAGGGATACACGACAGCATATTGATTCTAAAGTCAGGTTACAAGCCAAGGTGACTGTGACCGGGAATAGCAAAGAGGATTGTATTTTGTCCTAGGTCATGCACCTTCACTATATATAGCTGGTAGGTCACACCCACTAGGAGCTACAGACACCTGTTGAATGTTGTGGTTTAGACACCTTAGGGCACTGTCACCTGACTTAACATATTGAGGGACTCTATTTGCATATATCTGGCAGAACTATCAGGTGTTTGTGGGCCTCCATTATTATTATTATTATTATTATTATTATTATTATTATTATTATTATTTATAACTAATGGTAACTGTAATTGCATTGGTAATATCAGCATTTAGCAAAATTTTAATATATATATATATATTTATATATATATATATATATATATATATATATATATATACACTTAAGAACCAACTGAGCATTTGTCTATGACTGACCGGCCTTTATAAAATGTTTAGTTAGCCTGGTTGGTTGATTGTCAGTACTTTGTTAGGAACTACCTGGCGCCCAGGCTATTGTCCATTGTGAAGCATTATCTCGGACAAATAAAGTGTTTTTGAGCGGAGGGAACAAGTTTGTTTGGGTATCTGGAGTTTTAATGGCTCTCTGTCTGATTGTCCGCTCGCTTTATAGGGTCGTTAGGTGCCTCATTTACGAGGTATTATCTGATAGGCGACCTGATTTCCCCGCGATAATCCTGAGTGATTAACTACGGCAGGATGGAGGCGCCATGGAGAGAAATCCGGGAAAATCGAGAGGTGTCTTAGCAACGGATTTTGTGGATTTTTAAGACGGTTTGTGTATCTCTTAGGTGTGTAAGATGTTTATTTGCCAGTTGGATGATTTATTCTTTAATAATTACACATAGGAGATACTTTGTGGTGTACATACTCACCTACCGTATCAAGAATATTTCAGTGTAAGGCAGCTGGAAAGAAATACTATAATAACAAGTCTTATACAATACAGTTTTGTAAGGCCTCACTCATTTACATTAACGAAAGTTTTACACCGAACATAACAGTAAAAATCATTCCAGAACTGCTCGAGGAGTAATTGGATCGTAAACACTCCACCTAAACAAGGGAGGGCAAGCTAAAAGGTTTGGAGTATTTTGAAGCATCTAGAACAAGAGTGAAAGGATTGTGTCTCCGCCAACCATAGACCGCGGGGTGCGTGAGCGAGGAAACACACCCAGGCTCTTGTACTAAGGCGGAAGACGCTAGAGTATACGGGAAAAATAAGGTAGCGCATGGCTGTTGAGCAAAGGACATACTGCGGCTACGGAGGAGGGACCTGGACTTAGAGATAATAGGTTGAGAGTGAGATAAAATGGAGAAGAGAATGAAGGTGACTGGATGGTATAGTCAGGAGTAGTAGGTAGGAGAGAAAAGCACAAGCTGTATATAAAGTACAAGCAGTATACAGTATATGTATACAGAAGGGTGTACTGTAAAAGCGTCAGCTGAAATTTGATGTTTATAACATACAGTAAGAATTAGGCTGAGTGTGTTACTATACTAACAGATTGCCAGGAGGAGGTGAACAAAAAGAATGGATAAGCCGAGATAAAGTGAGGGACGCAGAATAGAATATAATGTTTGATGACATGAGTGTGAGAATTTTAAGGTGGAGATTCCGCCCTACATTTTCCCCAACACCGCCCCCTACACCTGTTTAATATTCACTCTTCAACCTCTTTATTGCCTCCCTCCTTCCACCTCCCTCACCACCACGCACACTCACACACGTCCCCTCCACCCTGCTTACACTCCACCTTCAGTCGGTGCCAGTATATCAGTGCCGTGCTCCACGGCTGAATACCTGGCTGTGTCATGTGCACAAATTGCGACCCCCACTTCTCTTCGACCCGGTCCCCTCCTCTCCCCAAGTTTCCCTCCCCATGCTGTTTCCTCCCCAGGGATCTTTCTCAGCATTTCCCGGTCAAATATAGAGTGTGTGTGTGTGTGTTTTGTGTCTATGCATTTTTGTGTGTATGTTTTTTGTGTGTGTGTGTGTGTGTGTGTGTGTGTGTGTAATAATAATAATAATAATAATAATAATAATAATTAACGGTTTATTGAAAGAGCTTGGCTGAAAATATACAGTCACATATTTGGGGAATGGGTTTCGAATTACAATAATATACAAGTAACATAAGTGTGTGTGTGTGTGTGTGTGTGAGCGTGGGTGCGTGCCAGTGCTAACTACACTCTCGCCACCATCAAAAGTGAGACATAATCAAAGGGGTTACACGACCAGCTGACGGTTCCATTGGTCGCTCCGTGGGGGTCCGTGCCTGCCTTAGAAGCCAGGCCCACCCGCAGAGAACAGGGACCCCCGCAGAAAATAGGGTCACACAGAGGATTAGACGACCCACGGAGGATGAGGCGAGGAGTCCTAAGGACATTCGTGGAAAATAGGGAGCTCCTCGAGGGACGGGGGGGGGGGGGGGGGTCCCACAGACGTTCACAGTTTAAAAAAAAAGGTGTTTAGGGGAAATACATAAATTAAGTGCCCATACATATGTTAGCGAGTCATACAGAGTTTAGGGACTTCTACAGAAACTAGGGGTTTTACAGTGGATAGATGAAACTGGAAGGATATTAGTTTTCCGCAGAGAGTATAAAGGGGGAGGGGGGGGGGGCCGAATCACGGTTTACACAGAAAGGTTAGGGAAGTGACAGGAAGAATAAGGTGACCCACAAGAAAATTCGCGGAAGTTAGAGAGCCCCGCAGAGTGTAATAGTCACTAAATAAAGTAGAAGCCGAGCAGCCCAGCAAATTCAAGGAGCCTGAGGGAGGTCGACGAGACTATTCCTGACTAAGTAACCAAATAAATACCACCATAGATTTCTGGGGTGTCCATCACTTAACCCCACAGCATGCTGAGATCCTCTGAGGGTATAGAGTCCCATAGAAATAAGGTGACACCTTAAAAAAAATACGTAAAACACGAATGAGGACAGCTGGAGGGAGCAAAGCGGAATAGTTGTAGTGAGGAAAGGTGAGAAAAAATCCTCAGTTGGGGAGGAAGTGTATCAGTGAGGAGGGAAAATAGCGTTTGAAGCCAAGAGCTTGATGCCTGAAGTGATTAATCCATCACACGATAACGACAAGTGGTAAGACTTCTGAAGGGACGTAACGCCAAAGGGTGCAAGTTAAAGTGAACCACCTAATAAAGCCTGAGAGACGTGTGTAGGATCAACTTGGGTCTGTAACGGCTGACCACATTAAAACTTTTAACGTTAAGACATGAATAACTTTAGAATAACAGACTGACTTGCATAAAATTTGATATACTGTACTCTCTCTCTCTCTCTCTCTCTCTCTCTCTCTCTCTCTCTCTCTCTCTCTCTCTATATATATATATATATATATATATATATATATATATATATATATATATATATATATATATATATATGCTGATAACCACAAGGAAAAAGAAAACTCGAAGTTCCCAAGCGCTTTCGTGTAATTCACATCTTCAGGGGTGAGTACAAACTCACTCCTGAAGATGTGAATTACACGAAAGCGCTTGGGAACTTCGTGTTTTCTTTTTCCTTGTGGTTATCCGCATATACCTGGAGCACGCGCACCTACAGTGATTTATTTGCATATATATATATATATATATATATATATATATATATATATATATATATATATATATATATATATATATATATATATATATAATATATATATATATATATATATATATATATATATATATATATATATATACATATATATATATATATATATATATATATAGTATATATATATATATATATATATATATATATATATATATATATATATTGCCCATAGTTTCACCATGCCCAGGGATCGAACCCGGGTCCGCTCGCTTGCTGACCATTACACCATAGGTAGCCGAATCAAGTACACACACACACATCTATTACTTCATAATTCATTACTATGAGTAGTATGATGTGGAACATTTCAGTACCCACTTTGTTACTCGAAGCAACACTCATGAGTTTTCGGTCTATTATCTCATTCCTGTCGTCTATTTTCTTTATATTCTGCCACATTTCTCATCCTATCTCAAGTTTTAATCTCTCATCACCCTTCAAGCCGAATTTAGGGAGATAAAAGTTGCTTGAACTACAGTATATATACATTTTGCCTTCTAAAGACTTGCGGCCTGAATTCTCCCACGCGGCTTCCGTTAGTTGTTCCCCCCTGTGACTTGACTCCTCAACCTTCATGTGTATGTCACTTTCCGTAATTCCCATTTCCCCTCTTGGCTCTCTTCCTTTTCCATTTACTCATCTTTAATGTTTATCCCCCTTACTCGCTCGGTTTATGTTTTTTGTCTTCCTTCCTCCTCCCTTAATCCCTTTTTTAATTTAAGTTCCCATTCTTCTTTTGTTCCTCCTTCCTCTGTATTCCCATTTCTTACTTCCTATGTCTACCCGTTTCCTCGCTAGATCTTCCCTCGTCATTTTTCCTTCACATTACCATTTCTGCAGCTGGTGTCGTCGCTCCTGCTCAATGTTCTTTCTTCAAGTTTTCACGGCGGTTTTCGTCATCCCCGGCTGACGCAGCTCCCAGTGACCTCGCCACCACCCACGTCCAGTCGTCCACTCTATCACAAGTGGAGGAGAGCCCCAGGGAAACCCGTCGCGGCAGCTATCAGAGCAGCCTCTTCATTTCTCGCCTCGAGGGAACTACTCACATTATGTGAGACCTTCCTGACGAAGCAATGAACGCCGGGGAGGATTATCTCCCCCCCCCCCCCCCGCCCCTACGGACTCTGCCTGAGAGTGGTGGTGAAGGTGGGGGGGGGGGGATGGAGAGGCTTTGATGAGCGGTCCCTAGTGATAGCATTGTTAGAAGATTACAGGCGTTTGTGGTGAATTATGTCTTCGGTGAGGTTAAGACTCGACTCACACTATTTTGCTTGCTCTTTGGGTCTTGTTTATCTGGGGGATGTCTTATGTTGTCGGGATTCTTGTGGCTGAGTTATGAGAGAGGTCTTGTTTCATGGGGAAGCGTTTGAATACGTGTTTCTCATCTTTTGTTCCCCGTGCGCTTGTTGACGCAGGAATGCGTTGTGGAATGGTTGTGTGGTCCGATGGTGTTTTCCTAAATTCTCTGTTTTTACCGGGGTTTTTTTGTTCTTACGTGTTAGCTGTAAAATGTATGACCATTTAAGGGCAGAAATGGGTAATAAAGATATTTAAATGGGGAAGAACCCATTATGTATGCGTTATTGTGTATATATCATGACTCTTGGCATAGAACATATGCGCTACAGTTACCTGACTAAGTATTTGGGTAAGTCACTCAATTACTTAGTTATAACAAGATCATAAACAAATCTATATCAAGATATCGTGTTGTTTAGATTGGAGAAAAATTCAAGTAGTGTTTAAGTCACGACACACACACACACACACACATTATGTCTAAATCAAATGTAAGTTTGTATATTTTCAGCCACCGGCTGCAACTCTATTAATAAACCGGTTATTGTTATTATTATTATAATTATTACACACACGCACGCACGCACGCACACACACACACACACACACACACACACACACACACACACACACACGTCTTTTCATATTTTACTTATCCAGAAAATAAGTCATGAAACACTTATAAATAGGAACTCTTTCTTCCTCGATAAAAGAATCAAAGAGTATTGTAACAGAGTGAGAGGTGCCAGGATAGACTCGAACACTGTACGTGTATGGTGACAGTCTTGGGAATCACATCTGCCAGTTTTCAGCGGGTCCATGAAACTGCTATCCCGTGTGGGGCGAACGATCCCACTCCATGAAAGGTCGAATTCACTTAACGACTTCTCACTTACTGGAAAATATAAGGCGCTCCGGGCAGCGGAAATTTACTCTTTATATTACAGGAAGACGGATGTAAGTGAGGTCCAGGAACTTAACACGATGTAATAGTCTTTTTTTTTACCCTTGTTTCTAAAATACCAGCGATCTGTGCGCTTCTACTGTTTTAGAAATGCCATATAAATCTTTGTGTCCAAGTCCATGTCCATTACCTTGTGGCCCTCCCATGCCTGAAAACGTGTGTGAACCTTTTGAGAGGTAGACTCTAGCTGTCCAGTGGTCGGAACTGTAAAAACATGTGTCAAGGTACAAAAGGAAGCGAACATCTACCAACTGGTGGAAGCTATCACTAGGTGATGTTTGTCAACGTAAATAATAGAACGTTTAGTTGACAGTGATGCCCTGTGATATTTCATTGATATTTACGTTAACCTTTAGATACCTCACAAAGCTGCCACCAACAACCGATATTTTGTGATCTGTAAATCCTGCTTTTTGAAGGCAGCTCGGTCTGGCTGTTACTGCCCAGCTGCATAACCTGTAGGTCCTCTCTCTCTCTCTCTCTCTCTCTCTCTCTCTCTCTCTCTCTCTCTCTGCATATGTAATGCAGTGTGTGTGTGTGTGTGTGTGTGTGTGTGTATGTGTGTGTGTGCTATACTAAGCGTTAAATTATGAACTAAGAGAAGTATGTGCACAGTTCCAATCACACATTCTTCGAGGGGATATTTTTAGTCACCCCAGGATGGAGATGTCGCTTCCCATACTCTGAATACCGGGTGTTTTAATTAAGCTTCACACGGATGTCTACTGTACATCAAATGTCGATAAGTGCTCCCTCCTATTCAATTTCAATTTCAATTGTTTATTCCTTGATAGAGGAAGCGGCATCCTAGTGTTGTCACTAGGTACCCCTGTACAATAACACCAGAAGCATCTGGCATGTGTGACAAGTATATACAGTATAAATATTATAAAGAGGCTTACTAAAGCCTAAGGAAGGAAGGATATTCCTTTAACACATAATCAATGTTATTTACATAATATCTGGCCAGTATGGGGAGGATCATCGTGTCTCCGTCAGGGGGTCGTGGAGTGGTGGTCCAGCAGGCGTATCGGAAGCCTTGTGTGTGGGGACATCTTACGAGGTAGTGGATAAGGGTGCGGCTGTCGGGTCTTCTGCATAATGCACAAGAGCGTTGTTCAGGGGATGCGGGGATACCAATCTCCCAAGCAACGTCATACCCAATGATGATACGGGCAGCAATCACGCCCCCTTTCCGCGACCCTTTCCCATTACTATATTGTTGTCTTATGAACGTTCGTAAGAGCTAAAACCTTGGCGTTTTGTTATGTGTAGCGCCAGTTTCTCTCAGTTTTACGGTGTTCTTTGAAACCTGATTATTAGTCTTCATAAAGAGTTGTGTTACTGTTCATTTTGTCTCTACAGTTTAGGCTTAATTTCGAGTTTTGAAAAGAAGATGGTGTACAGTTTTTTTCTTCTGTTGTGTTCTAAAGGATTCATTTTCAGCATTCATAGATGTAATTTCCAACCTTCACAAAGAGGATTATTAATATTTTTAACGTAGTTTTACAGTTTAATTTATAAAATGTTTCTCTCATATCTAAAATTGATGTCTTAGTGTGCTTTATTTTTACATTGTTTATACAAAACTTTGAAATAAAATAACTAATTACAATTTTAATAGCTTTGCCAGAACTCCCGAGGCTTAATTGCTCTAAATGTTAACCACTTACGTTGTCACACCAATCATCGTTGAGGTCTTTAACGACGGTGTTGTAAAGGTCAAAGACAAATGAGAATTAATGATATACAGTGATTAATAGCAGAGTCTCCCCTCCCCTTGATGTTGATGGACAGATATCATGTGTGTTCCAGGCCGCGTTTGTTGCTGTGTTGTTGTGTGTCACGCGATACTACCATCTGTTGTCTCCAGATATAAATTTTACGCTATCCCAGGACTGTGCCTCTAGAGGGACCTATGGTGGCTTTGTAGGTAGTATTTCTTTCCCTCGTGGCTGATCTGACGGAGTTGTATTATACCGGTACAACCAGTCATAGTAGCTGTTGTGTCGGAGAGTGTACTATACCCACGACTGGCCCGTGGAACTGTACCATTCCTGTGGTTAGCGTTTGGAGATTATACTAATCCTATAGTTGGTTTCTGAGAATTGTACCTCTGCCTCATGGCTGACATATGGCTGGTTTAATCACATTCATGGGTAGGTTGTGGTGGGTTTGCTTTACCCATGGCGGAACTATTGCACGATCTTTATATCACACCCATAGTCACCTTGAAGACTTTCCTCCCATAGTTACTCTCTCGGTAACATACTACTGCCTCTGCTACCCTACAGTTGTCCTGGGAACACAACATTGAAATAATAAATTATGACCTTTATTCTTCAACACGTTCTTTACACCCACGTTCCTAGCGCCCTCCCTACCTTACCCTCCTCCCACCTCCCACTTCTTCCTTCTCCTCCCACCTCCCACACTCTCTTCCCGTTCCCACCTCTTCCTCTTCCTCCCACCTCTCACACTCTCTTCTCCCTCTCACCTCCCACACCCTCCTCCCCTACCCACCTCCTCCTTCCCCTCACATCCCACACCCTCCTCCCCTACCCACCTCCTCCTTCCCCTCCCATCTCCCACACCCTCCTCCCCCTCCAAACTTTTCCATCCCCTCTCACACCTTCCTCCGCCTCTAATCTCTTCCTTCCCTGTCCACCCCCTCCTCTCCCTTCCCCTCCCACACACTCCCGCCCCCTCCGACCTCTTCCTTTCCCTCCCACACCCTCCTCCCCTTCCCACCTCTTCCTCCTCCTCCCACCTCTTCCTTCCTCCTCCTTTCAACTTTCCTTCTCTTTTCACCTCTCTCACTACCCATGACACCCTGTCTATACCAATTCTTTGTTTAATGTTGAGAATAGCGCATTACTCCTCAGCTGACCAGTCTTCCCCCGCGTTCCTTCACTTCGTGGAACTACAGTAACACCACCGCGGTGTTCCTGGAAATCTCACACCACTGACGACACACACAAACACACACACACACACAAACCACACACACACACACAAATGCCCTCAAACAAAACACACACACACACACACACACTACCAACTGAATTAGTTGCCAATCTCACAGCTATTAAATTTATCAAAACCACTGTCACTGACAGTCTCATCATCACTGATTCTCTATCCTCACTACTTGCTCTTGACACCCTCAACTCAAGTTGTCACGTGCTTGCCTCTGAAGCCAGACACAAGTATGCGTACCTTGTTGACTGGGGTGTCAAGATCAAACTGTTGTGGATCCCCTCTCACATCGGCCTCAAAGAACATGAGAGAGTTGACGCCCTCGCCAAACTCGCGTCTAACAAAGACACTGTTGAATACAGTCTGGGTCTGTCAAAAAGAACCCTTAAAACTATAATTATGAACGAACTTATTGATGAATTTGACTCAAGCAGACAAGTTTAAACACCCACTCGTCGATCCATAGTTTACCATGATGAGTTGTATCAAACGAAGCATGTATATGGAGCAAGTAACAAGATCACTAGATTACAAGATGTTGTATCCGCTAGACTAAGGTTGGGACATAAGTACCTCTGGCAGTATGTTCCTCAAGCAGATGTGAACAACACTAAATGTAAAGTGTGTGGTCAGACATATGGCTACACACTTGAACACTACGTCCTCGACTGTGTGAAGATAGAACCTTTTAGGGACAGGTCCAAGCACACTGTGTGTGAAATAACACAACACTTTATCTGTAATGGCAAGATAGCCGACATATTAAGAATGTATCCACTTTTTTGCACTTAGTAACTATATCAGCTCCCGTATATAGAAACAATCACACAATGTGCATGAATACCTCTCATGCAAATGTGAATAACAAATTGTGTGGCCAGACATACTGCCTCACACTCCTGTACTCACCCAGTTGCGAATAAGTTACCCTTTATGTGTACAACTAAAAGAATTTATTTGAAACTCTCTAACATTCAATGCCATAATATCCTGACCACGGGGGTTAGTTATACTGACCCTTTGTGAATTCTACTCTGTAATCCTTTTGCGCTACCGCTCACAGGATGACTATGGGGTGCACAATAAACTAGCTGCTGTAAGTGGCAGAATAAAAAAAACACACGCACACCACCAACCCCACACACACACACACACACTCACACCACACACACATACACATATAATGGAAGCCCCTCGATATCGAGGATGGCCGGCCCAAGGGTCTCCTAGGCGTGAATTTGTTAAGGTGTAGAAGCTGTCACCAACACAACAACCACACCCTAAGTTAACGAGCTGCATGACCCAGTTTCACGGAATAGTCCGAGAAGAATGGACAATTCGCCAACTGCACTGGCTAACCATTACCCCGGAATACCTTCCGCAAATCGAATAACATCCAGGTTCCCAATTACTGCTGGGTAGACAGAGGCAAATGGCGTAAAGAAACTTGCCCATAGTTTCACCCTGCCCGAGGATCGAACTCGGGTCCGCTCGCTGGCTAGGCGAGGATACTGACCATTACACCGCAGGTCACACACACACACACACACACACACATACACAAGCCACATACACACACACACACACATACACAAGCCACATACACACACACACACACATACACAAGCCACATACACACACACACACACACACACACACACATAAACACACGCACACAACAAACACACACACATACAAACCACACATATACACACCCACACATACACACACACACACACACACGCAAACACACACGCAAACACACACATACTCACACACACACACACACACACACACACATTGGAACAATGGGAAGAATAAGGAGCCAGTAAGTTCCGTGTGAGCAATAAAATAATAATAATAATAATAATAATAATAATAATTAACGGTTTATTGAAAGAGCATGGCGGCCGGAAGGCTGAAAATATACAGTTACATAATTGGGGAATGGGTCTCTTGATTGACAAGTAATATACAAGTAACATAAGTAATACAAATATGATATATAATAACTAGGTGTGTGTGTGTGTGTGTGATAATACTAATAATTATAAAAATAATAATAATAATAATAATTATAATAAACGGTTTATTAATAGAGTTGCAGCCGGTGGCTGAAAATATACAGACTTACATTTGATTTAGATATAATGATATAATATGCGTTGAATACATTTACAGGGCTGTACAGTACATAAATCAGGAGTTGTTTGTTATTTTAACAATAGATGGGATGGTGCTATTCTTATATCTATCGGTGCGGGCTCTTAAGGGCTGAATTTTGTTGTAGTGGCGGACTGAGCAAGGTGGGTGGGGGGCTGCCGGTGGCAGGAGGTGGCGATGACGAGGGTGGTGCAGTAGTTCACTGCCAAACCTTGCCAGTGCTTGGTGGTGGAAGTCACTGAGGGATGGCATTTCCAGGGTGGAGAGAGCGTTGATGTAGCCGGAGTATTCTGCAGGCCCTTTTCTGTACCTTCTCTAGCCGACGTTGTTGGGTGGAGTTGAGAGAAGACGACCAGGCTGGTGAAGCATACGTTAGTTTGGGGAGAATAAAGGCGTTGTAGATAGTCCTCAGCTCTGGCGTGGGTGTCCTAAGTGACCTAAGTCGTCGAAGCATGTAGAGTCAGTACGAGGCTGCCTTGGTTGTGTTATTTACATGGGCCTTACAGTCCAGTTTGTGGTCTATGGTAACACCCAGGAGTTTGACAGACTGCACTAACTGGAGGATGGGCACCCACTGTGACTGCTGGAGCTTGCACTGGAGTGATGGTGGTATTGATGTGCAGGACTACGGTTTTGGTGTGGTTGATGGTGACCTTGTTCTCCGTAGTCATGCCTGTAGCCTGTCCACGGTGCCTTGTAGCGATGAGTAGTCTGGTGCGGTGCTGTCCACTGTAACCCCCACAGTGCAGTCATCCACTTACTTCCACCTGTGTGGAGTGTCCGATAGAGCGTCGTTGATCAGGATTAGGAAGCACAGTTGTCCCATCTTGGTCCCCTGGGGAAGACCGCAGATGAGGTGTTGGAATGTGGAGACCGAGCCCTGATACCTCACTGCCTGACAACGTCCACTCAAGAAATTAGTGAGCCATGAGACGAGGTTGATGGGCAGCCTTAGTGCAATGGCCTTGTTGATAACTGTGCAGTGATCAACAATGTCAAATGCCTTCCTGAAGTCAACAAGGGCAACGGCCAGTGATGCCTTGCGATTCTGCAGGTTTTTGTGCAGAAAATCCAGAAAACTCACGAAGCAGTGTGATGCAGAGGAGGTCCTCATATTGCCAAATTGCTGTGGATCAATTGCTTTACAGATTCTAGCAAATGCTCACTCAAAAACAGTCTTCACAGAGTAGACTGGGCATGGGGATAATGGAAACTGGCCTGAGGTCGTTATGGGACTGTGGGATGGTGACCTTGGGGATAGGGGTGACAAATGCGGTTTTCCATTCATTAGGGCATTTGCTTTGTCTGAGGGATGCATTAATAATAATAGAACAGAGGGGGGTGGCAAGTTCGACTGCAAACTCCTTGTAAATTTTGATTGGGAGATCAATTGGGGTCGTGGAGCATTTGGAATTAAATTTCAAGAGTTTGTTGGCGATTTCAAATGGTTGAACACTGGGAGGGGGGGAGGGAGAAGGTTAGTAAGCCGGGAGGAAAGTGAGGTCAAGACTGGGTAAGGTATGACATATGGTAGCAAAGTGGTTATTAATTATCTCAGCTGCCGCCTCACTAGGTAAATGTGAGATGAAAGGAAGTGTGGGAGACTGACGGTTGAGACCACAGAGATCTTTTACCTTGGAGTACCACTGACCGATGCCGACTTCCTTGAGGCCGTGCACTTTCCTGGGAAAATAAGACTTCTTGGCCGACTTGATTTCCCTGATGACCTGGTTACGTAGACTTTTGTACAGGCGGTTGTTGGTGTAGTATGCCTTGTTGCACTGCTCAATAAGTCTTTTTATGCGGGGTGTAATCCACGGGACATCATCGGGGTGGATCCTCAGTGGTTTAGGATTTAAAGAAGTGGTGGTAGGCTTTGTTGATAGTGTGTGTGTGTGTGTGTGTGTGTGTGTGTGTGTGTGTGTGTGTGTCACCTACTATTTATGTCAGAAATTAGTTATATATTTCTATGCCAGCTTTCACATACAGTATATGTTCGCCACTGTGTTACCGCCATTAGTATACATCATGCTAATTACAGGCATAATTTTATTTATGTTCGTTGTCTGTGTTCTCGACATTAAAGGTAGAGGCTTTTTCCGTCTGTCTTTGTGTGTCTCTGTTTTGTGAGTGTTTTTGTTTTTTTCCTTAAAGCTAGAAGTCCAAAAGAATAGCTACTCCGTCTGTCTTTGTGTATCTTATTATTTAGTTTTGTTTGTGTTTGTTGCTCTTTCTTCGTTTGTATTTTTCGTCAATTGTCCTCGTAATCGAGACTAAAGGCCTATTTCGTGTGTGTGTGTGTGTGTGTGTGTGTGTGTGTGTGTGAATTTGCTTGTTTATTGTTTTTGTTTTTTAGTCTAAATATATTACACAGTAAAAGAGTCAAACATAATCCTTTAATGTGATTGTGAGGACTCCAGGTGTTGTTTTTTTCACGTCTTTGTTGCTTTTTAATAATCTCTAAACACAGGAAGAGTGTGTGTGATCCGCGTTCTTGTTTCATCACGCTCTTGTTTATTTGTTTTTCACCAAACAAACTGAGAGAAGGCCCCAGGTTACCGTTATTCTTGGTATCAGTACAGTGAGGACGTGTGTGACGTAGCCTCAACCATGATTGGCTCAGGGTTTCTCCTTTGACTGACGTGTGTGTGTGTGTGTGTGTGTGTTTGTAACATGGTTTTTGGTGATGTGGGCTGAGTTGTGTATTATCTATAACAACTTGCGCATGTTTGTGGAGTGATTTTTGATATCTCGACTGGTTTCTTGGTGTCATACGAACGTCTCTTGACTGACTCATGATAATATGTATATGTATCTTGAGTGGTTCTTGATTACATGCCCACCTCTGTACCCATTTTGTTGACTAGAAATTGACCACTCAATATTCACATATGGTCGAACCCAGTAAATGCAGATTAATTGATATCCTCTATGTCATATACAAACGTGACTGACATGACTTCACCTCATTACGCTCATTCTGCCTCACACCTGCTGTAGATTAATGCAGGATTAAAATTATTATTACGCAGAACCTTCCCACTCTGAACCTCATGTATGGCAACAATGTATGTATAGCGACCATCTATGTGTAGCGACCACCTATGTATGTCTACCATTTATGTATAGCTACCAGGTTTGTCTTGCGACGAACTCAGAGAAGTCATGACCTCTCCCCAGTGACCTGTTTTATATAGTGGTCACCTTTGTTTAGGGATCAATGCTATATACCGACTGCCACCACAGCGACCACCACTACATAGGAACCACCTTCACAGAAAACATCTCTGCATAGCGACCGCCTGTCCGTGAAGACCAAAGCCACCGACCGTGGGCCACGTGTTCGTGTAAGCCACTAGTACCCCCTTTGTGAAGACCACCTCTCTGCTCAGCGACCTCTCCTGCATAGCAATCACCTTTACCCGAGGACAATCTCCAGCGTAACAGCCAGCCTCACTCTTTCACGAGGAACAATGTAAATGTTAGATTAGGATTCTTCCCGTTGACTTTCCTCTTGTTTGATTTCAGGCTCCAGCAGACCTCCGGAATAAAAGCCGACGTGTTTATGGTCCCAGGCTGTGTGCCGGGTAAGGGTGTGGCTTCGGGTATTTTGCGACAATTTTGTTTAGGGATTTTCGGGTACATACACATTATTATGTAGTTCGACGAGTAACCGAGACCTACAGGAACATTAATGCACAAGTGTGAATGCCTGTGATGCTCGTTAGTCCACCGTCTACAACTCAGAGAGTCTGGGTAAGACATACACACACACACACACACACACATACTGAGTGAGGACGTGTCCCCTGGCACTCCGCAGCAGCCAAGGTCATCACGTCGATCTATAGCTAATTTAAGGCAGTTCAGTACTTTTACGGAAAGATAGTGCCTGAAATCTGTGCCCTAGAAAACTATGAGTTATTTCACCACCTTAGAAAAGACATGAGAGGTGGTGTTGTAGTGTTGTACTGTCGCAGTGACCTTAAACCATCACACACTAGGTGTTAATGTACCTGAGAATGTAGAAGCTTTGTGGGTTAAGGTCACTCCCACCCCCGCCAGCTTACCTCCCTCATTGTGTGTGTGGCTTAACACCCCCCGCGCTGACCTACCACCAATGTACTGGTTACTCATATAATAGACACTGAGATCCAGATTTCCATGTGCTAAGCTAGTGATATGCGGTGACTTTAATGAGTTAGACATCAGCAACATCCCCCAACACCTCCACCTTGCACAGATAGTTGACTTTCCTACACGTGGGAATGCCACCCTGGAACTCATCATGACTGATCTCATCAACCACTACCTTCCCCCCAGCCGCTGCTCCCATGGGAAGAAGCACCCACCTGTCTCTGCTGTAGTCACCTTCACCTACCATCTCACGACCGCCAGTTGTCACCAGGACTTACCGACCCACCCCTGACACTGCCATGCTGTGTTTCGGACAATGGGTGACCTGGTATCCCTGGACTGAAGTGATCACGGTAGACTATGTGCAGAACAAGTGGGATAATTACCTGGACACTATCACCAAAGCCTACCACCACTTCTTTCCAGCCAAGTCACGGAGGAGCCACCCAGATGATGTCCCGTGGATTACACTCCGTATCAAAAGACTAGTTGAGCAGCGCAACAAGGCATACTACACCAACAACCGCCTGTACAAAGGTCTACATAACCAAGTCATCAGGGAAATCAAGTCAGCCAAGAAGTCTTATTATCCCAGGAAAGTGCACGGCCTCAATTAGGTCGGCATCGGTCAGTGGTAATCTAAGGTAAAAGATTTTTGTGGTCTTAACGGTCAGACGTTGTCTGCATCCCTGGAGCGTGAAATTGTCACTCCGATGGGGGGGGGTTTCGCCAGTAGAGAGGGGTCGGGGAAAATGGGAGTCAAAAAACAAGCAGGTCCTGGGAAGTAGTGAAACAGAAGTAGATAATGCCGAAAATATAGTTAGTCATAATAACAAACATCAAAGTAATAAATGTAAAACAGATAGAAACGGAAGAAATATATTGAGTGTTTATTATACTAATAGTAGAAGCCTGTGTAACAAAATGGACCAGCTCAGGGCCATTGTTAGTAAAGAGAACATAGATATAATTGCAATAACGGAAACATGGATAAATTCAAACAGCAAACATTTCTTAGCAGAATTTCATATTCCAGGATATAACCTATTTAAATTTGACAGAGTAGGAAGGAGAGGTGGCGGTGTAGCAGTGTATATCAGGGTGTCATTAAAAAGCTGCAATAAATCAAACATTAAAACAAATAGCGACAATGAAAGTATTTGGGTAGAGATTGGTGAGGGCAGTGAATCCGTAGTCATTGGTGTTATATATAGACCACCTAATTTGAGTAGGAACGATGGTAAATTGCTATGGGAGGAAATAAAGAAGGCATCTGATAGAAACAATGTATGTATTCTAGGCGATTTCAACTTTTCAGGCATAGATTGGAAAAATCAACTTAGCGATAATGAATCTGAAGATTTTCTAGAAGCAGTACAAGATAGTTTTTTATATCAATTCATAAACTCGCCCACTAGAGGAAATAATATCCTCGATTTAGTTCTCAGTAATAATGAAAATCTAGTAAAAGATGTTGGGATTGGAGACGAACTAGGAAACAGTGATCATAAAGCCATATATTTTAACATAATATGGGATGGCAGGAAGAAGGAAAATTCGGCCTTGATCCCGGATTTTAGGAAGGCTAATTACGGTAGCTTAAGGAGAGACCTAAGGGATGACCCTATGGTCAAAAGATTAATCCCCCCCACACCTCCGGAAACTGTCAACTTAGGACGGGATAACCCCGAATTTAATTTAGCAGCTACTTATGAACAATTTATTGCGACAATCAATAATGCTCAAAATAAACACATCCCTAAAAGAAAATTCAGATCGATACGGAACCAACCAAAATGGATGAATAATAGACTCTTAGATCTTCTAGGGAAAAAGAAAGGAGTATATAGAAAAGTTAAGAAAGGCGAAAATCACTTACTTGGTTACTATCAGAACCTAACAAGACAGGTAAAAACAGAAATTAGGAAAGCAAAGAGAAATTATGAAATCAAGATAGCAAACGAATCGAAAAATAACCCCAAAGCTTTTTATCAACTGTATAAATCAAAGGTTAGAGATACAATAGGTCTCCTTAAAACTACGACAGGAGAAATGACTGATGATGAGTTAGAAATGTGTAGTACGTTAAATAGTCATTTTCGCTCCGTATTCACAAATGAAAACCTAGCACAGTTTCCAGAAGTTCATAAGGTATATAACGACAGTATAGAAAATATGTTGATGAATATCAATATTACTAGTAACGATGTGCTTAAAGTAATTAACAAACTGAAGCCTCATAAATCGCCTGGTCCAGACGAGGTATATGCTAGAATATTAAAAGAATGTAGAGATGAGTTGAGTAATCCATTAGCAGTTTTATTTAATAAGTCATTAGAATCGGGCCTAGTGCCAGAAGCTTGGAAACTTGCAAATGTAGTTCCGATTTTCAAAAAGGGTGATAAATCAATTGCATCAAATTACCGTCCCATTAGTCTCACGTCAATCATAGGCAAGTTGCTAGAGTCAATTATTGCTACAAAAATCAGAAGCCACCTTGAAACATTCAACTTAATTCATTCTTCTCAGCACGGGTTCACCCAGGGACGTTCTTGTCTCACAAATTTGCTTAGCTTTTTCTCAGAAGTATATGAAGCGGTAGATAATGATAAGTCATATGATATAATTTATTTAGATTTCAGTAAAGCATTCGATAGAGTCCCTCATGAGAGATTGATAAGGAAGGTAGAAGCACATGGAATAGGTGGATCATTATTAAAATGGATTAGGTCATGGTTAACTGGTAGGAAGCAAAGAGTCAGCATAAATGGATTAAAGTCAGACTGGGGTGCGGTCAAAAGCGGAGTTCCCCAGGGATCTGTATTGGGCCCTCTGCTGTTTGATATATTCATTAATGATCTTGATTTAGACATAACTAGTAGGATTAGTAAATTTGCAGATGATACCAAAATGGGGAGAGTGATAAATTCAGACAGTGACTTTGAACACCTTCAAAGAGATCTAGATACCTTACATGAGTGGTCAGTAGACTGGCAAATGAATTTTAATACTGATAAATGCAAGGTACTACAGATAGGGAAGACGAATACAAACGTTAAGTATAAACTAGGTAACACGGAAATAGAAAACTCAGTTTGTGAAAAAGATCTAGGTGTATTTGTTAGCAACGACTTGAAACCTAGAAAACAATGTATTAGCGTTCGCAACAAGGCAAACAGGATTCTAGGGTTCATATCTAGGTCTGTGAGTAACAGAACTGCTGACGTTATCTTGAAACTTTACCTAGCATTAGTGAGGCCACACATGGATTATGCGGTTCAGTTCTGGTGTCCTTATTATAGAATGGACATAGATTCTTTGGAGAGAGTACAAAGAAGAATGACAAAAATGATCCATAATATTAGAAACCTTACATATGAAGAAAGACTGAAAAGCTTAGGCTTGCATTCATTAGAGAGGCGTAGAGTTAGGGGAGATATGATAGAGGTGTACAAGTGGGTGAGTGGGATTAACAAGGGTAAAATGGAAGATGTTCTGAAGCTCAGTAATAACGAAATAACTAGAACAAATGGCTTTAAATTAGATAAATTCCGATTCAGAAAGGATATAGGCAAGCACTGGTTTGGTAATAGAGTTGTGGATATGTGGAATAGGCTACCGAGTGCTATAGTAGGATCGGGGACGCTAGGGAGCTTCAAGACGAAGTTGGATAGGCACATGGAAGTGCTGGGATGGGTGTGAAAGGGATCTGCCCTGTATGGGCCAGTCGGCCTCCTGCAGTATCCCACTTTCTTATGTTCTTATGTTCTTATGTTCTTAATAATTCAATAAAGGGTGAAATAGGAACCGAGTCTGTATGGGTAGAAATTACGGAAGGAAGAGAAAAAATAATTATGGGAGTTAGTTACAGGCCCCCAAGTCTTGGGAAAGAAGCAGCTCAACCCATATGGCAGGAAATGAGTAGGGCAGCAAATTATAACAATCTGTGCATTATGGGGGATTTCAACTTCAGAAATATTGACTGGGACAATATTGTAGGTGACTATGAATCTGAAGACTTCCTAGATGCAGTACAGGAAATTTTTTTGAAACAATTATTTACAGAACCTACTAGAGGTGACAATATATTAGACCTAGTATTAACAAATGAAGAAAATATTATCAGAGATATCACATTAGGGGAAGAACTAGGTAACAGTGATCACAGACAAATCAGGTTCACCCTAAATTAGGAAACGAAAAACAATGACAATATGGTCAGAGTCCCAAACTTTCGATTGGCTGATTATCAGGGGTTAAGAAGGTACCTAGGTGAGGTCACCTGGGAACAGTCAGGTCAGTCCCCCGGTAGGTATGGGTGAGGTCACATGTGACACCACTTTTGATCATGACTAATATATTCACTGGTATACCTACGTAAAGCACAAGAACAAAATATACCATACAGAAAAATTAGGTAAAATAAGAATTAGCCAAGGTGGATGGCCAGAAAACTTAAACACGACATAGGAAAAAAGAAAGGAATTTATAAGAAATTAAAGGGAAGGGAGGAGCAGCTCAGAAATAGGTACCCCGTATAATGAACTATCTAGGAATGTTAAGAAAAATGTAAGGAAAGCAAAGAGAAACTATGAAATCAGGATAGCAAGAGAATCCAAGGCGAATCCCAAGGGATTTTTCCAGGTATATAGAACAAAGGTCAATGACAAAGTTGCGCCTTTAAAGTCAGGGGGGGGGGGGTAAGTGATCAATGACAGTGAAGAATTAAGCAAAGTATTGAACAGCTACTTTTTATCAGTTTTCACAGAAGAAATTCACTAGGAAATTCCACAGGTGGAACTGATATTTAGGGGAAAGGAAGAAGAGAAATTAAAGAATATCACTATTAGAGAAGAGGATGTTCTTAAGAGGATAAATAACTTAAAGAATACAAAATCCCTAGGGCCGGATGAAATTTTCCCTCAAGTCTTCAAAGAGTGTAGGGAACAGATTAGCTGACCCCTCGTAAATTTATTTACAAAATCATTAGACACGGGATTTGTGCCAGACTTGTGGAAACACGCAAATGTAGTACCCATATTCAAAAAGGGAGACAGAGCATCAGCGTCAAATTACCGGCCGATCAGGTTGACGTCAGTAGTGGATAAATTTCTTGAATCAATTATAGCAAATAGCATCCGATCGCATTTAGAGAAAAGCAAATTAATCTACGACTCTCAACATGGGTTTACAAAGGGAAAATCTTGTCTAACAAATCTGCTGACGTTTTTTAGGAAAGTCTTCGAGGTAGTAGATAATGACGAAAATTACAATGTTATTTACTTAGACTTTAGCAAAGCATTTGACAGAGAACCGCATCAGAGGCTTCTGAGAAAAGTTAAGGCTCATGGTATCAAGGGGAAAGTTTTAAATTGGATAAAATTATGGCTCACCGATAGCACACAGAGGGTCAGCTAAGATGGTGTTAAATCTGAGTGGGGCTGTGTAATCAGTGGGGTTCCCCAAGGGTCAGTACTAGGCCCACTCTTGTTCATAATCTACATAAACTATCTAGATACTGTGATCAGCATTGACATAAGCAAGTTTGCTGATGACACCAAAATAGGGCGGCAGACTAATTCAGGGCAGGACGCAAATGCACTATAGGAGGATTTAAATAAACTGCAGGAATGGTTAGAAAAATCCAAGTGAAATTCAACTCCAGCAAGTGCAGCGTACTTAATATTGGAAGAACAAATACTATCAATGTATAAAGCCTTCACAACAACAACCTAGAGAAGTCGACATGTGAAAGAGACTTAGGGGTACTTGTAAACCCGGACCTACGGCGTAGAAAACAGTGCGTTAATGTTCGAAATAAGGCAAAGAGAGTATTAGGTTTTATATCTAGAAGTGTAAGTAATAAGAGTTCAGAGGTCTTATTGCAACTATATCTTGCGCTAGCCAGGCCGCACCTCGATTATGCAGTTCAGTTCAGGTACCCTTATTATAGAATGGATATCAATTCACTGGTGTCGGTGCAGCGAAGAATGACGAAAATGATTCCGGGACTTAGAAACTTTCCATATCAAGATAGGTTAAAGAAACTAAACTTGCATTCCCGAGAAAGACGAAGAGTGCGGGGAGATATGATAGAAGTATTTAAGTGGGTGAAAGGAATCAATAAAGGCGATATAGATAAAGTTCTTATAGTATCCGAGCAGGATAGGACACGTAGCAAAGGATTTAAGTTGGATAAGTTTAAGTTTAGGAGGGACATAGGAAGGAACAGGTTCACAAATAGGGTGGTGGACGAGTGGAACAAGCTTAGCAACTTTGTAGTAAGTGCTGGAACTCTGGAAAGTTTTAAAAGGAGGCTAGATGGATTCATGGATGATAGAGAGTGGTAGTAATTCTCGACAGGAGATGCCATGCACAGGCCAACTGGCCTATTGCAAACTCCTTATTTTCTTATGTTTTTATGTTGTTCTTATTTCCTTTTATCTCTCATTTACCTAGTGAGGAGGCAGCTGAGACAATTAATAACCACTTTGCTACCATATGTCATACCTTACCCAGTCTTGACCTCACTCTCCTCCTGGCCTACTTACCAGTGTTCAACTATTTGAAGTTGCCAACAAACTCCTGAAAATTAAATCCAAATGCTCTACAACCCTAATTGACCTCCCAATCAAAATTTACAAGGAGTTTGCAGTCGAACTTGCCACCCCCCTCTGTTCCATTATTAATGCATCCCTCAGTCAAAGCAAATGCCCTAATAAATGGACGACTGCATATGTCACCCCTATCCCCAAGGTCCCCACCCCACAGTCCCCTAGTGACCTCAGTCCAGTGACCATCACCCCCCATACCCAGTCTACTCTGTGAAAACTTTGTTTTTGAATTGGCATTTGCTAGTATTTATCAATCAATTGATCCACAGCAATTTGGCAATATGAGGACCTCCTCCTACATCACACTGCTTAGTTAGTTTCCTGGATTTTCTGCATAAAAACCTGTAGAAATGTAAGACATCACTGGCCGTTGACCTGGTTGACTTCAAAAAGGCTTTTGACCTTTTTGGTCTCTGCACTATTATGAACAAGGCCATTGCACTAGGGCTGCCCACTAACCTTGTCTCATGACTTACTGATTTCCTGAGTGAGCGTTGTCAGGCAGTGAGGTACCAGGGTTCTGTTTCCACATTCCAACACCTCACCTACGGTGTTCCCCAGGGGACCAAGATGGGACCACTGTGCTTCCTAATCCTGATCAACGACGCTCTATCGGACACTACTCACAGGTGGAAGAATGTGGATGACTGCACTGTGGGGGTTTCAGTGGACAACACCTCACCGGACTAATCATTGCTACAAGACACCCTGGACAGGCTACAGGCATGGACTACAGAGAACAAGGTCACCATCAATCACACCAAACCCGTAGCCATATATATCAACACCGCCACCCCTCCAGTGCAAGCTCCAGCAGTTACAGTGGGTGCCCATCCTCTCCATATAGTAAAGTCTGCCAAACTCCTGGGTGTAACTATAGACCACAAACTGGACTGGAAGGCCCATGTAAAAAACCGTGGCCGGACAGATGGCTGAAGGACATTTGCCCGATGGCCTTTTCACCGACGGACACAGGATAAAAAGATAACATAATTGCAATGTGATACATTTGCTTGATAGAAAATTCATTTTTGTACATTTGTATAGGCTAGGCTAGCTTAGGTTAGGTTTCGCTCGGCCATATTTCTATTCGGCTACATGTCCGTTCGGCCAAATATCCGTCGGCCAAATGACCGGGAGCCGTGTAAACAACACTATCAAGGCAGCCTCGTACAGACTCTACATGCTACGACGACTCTGGTCACTTGGGGCACCCACGCCAGAGTTGAGGACTATCTTCAACGCATTTATACTCCCAAAATTAACGTATGCATCACCAGCCTTGTCGTCTTCTCTCAACCCTGCCCAACAACGTCAGCTAGAGAAGGTACAGAAGAGGGCCTGCAGAATCATGCTCGGCGCAGTCTATTCCGGCTACAACAATGCTCTCTCCACCCTGGAAATACCATCCCTCAGTGACCTCCACCACCACGCACTAGCAAGGTTTGTTTGTGGACGACTACTTTATCCTCGTCATCGCCACTTACTGCCACCTCCAGTCTCCCTCCCACCTCGTGCAGTCCGCCACTACAACAAAATTCAGCCCATAAGACCCCGCACTGATAGATATAAGAATAGCACCATCCTATCTATTGTTAAAATAAAAAACAGCTCCTGGTTTATGTACTGTACAGCCCTGTAAATGTATTGAACATATATTATGATGTCTAAATCACATGTAAGTTTGTACATTTTCAGCCACCGGCTGCAACTCTATTAATAATCCGTTTATTATTATTATTATTGTTATTATTATTATTATTATTATTATTATTATTATTATTATTATTATTATTATTATTATTACACACACACACACACACACACACACACACACACCTCAACACACTGACCCTTTCGACTCTCACTGACCATCACCACGACCTCATCTGCAAATTTGGTAAGAAACTTCTACACCATCCTCGACACCGGCTCCTACTACCACCTGAGATCCCTAGTCCGAGAATTGCTGTTCGACACCACAACCGCATCCAGCCCATACGTGCACGAACTGATCGCTATAAGAGCAGCCCAGTCCCAACCATTGTAAAAATTATCAATAACTTGTAATAAACCAGTGTATTCACTCCCAGTAAACACTACTCCTTGCACTGTCACTATGTTGAAAGAACTGTAGTTTGAGATTTTCCCCATCTAGTTATTATATGTCTTATTTGTGTCACTTATGTTACTTGTATATTATTTGTAATTCGAAACCCATTCCCCAAATATGTAACTGTATATTTTCAGCCTTCTGGCTGCCAAGCTCTTTCAATAAACCGTTAATTATTATTATTATTATTATTACACACACACACACACGCGCACACACACACACGAGTCCCGGAGCTGCCTGATCATAGAAGTATTACTCCACAAACTCAATGAATTTCCTCTCCGGCCGTCATGTTTCGCCATTACATCCCGACGTCTGGTTTCCAATCCTCTCAAATCTTCCCCATTCGCCCCACGACCAATCCCATCCACCCCCCCCCCTTCGTCTCTGTATCCAATCAATCCAGCCTAGCTTTAATCAAAGCCCCCTGTGCTATCCACCCATCCATCCATCCAACCAAGTGATCCATCCCGCTGGTCGACCTCCCCATCAGGTGTTACTAATGATGTTGTCCATCCTCGCCCCCACCCCTACGCTTCCCCCCATTCACCCCCCCCCCTCTCTTCCAACTTCCTTACCATTTCCTGTATCTATTTTCTCTCTGTCATATACCGTATGTTCCCTTTTCTTTTCTTATTGACCTACATTTCTCTTTCCACATCTTGGTTCTTTGTCCATAACTTTCTCCTTTATATGGTGTAATGAGTTAGGCGTCACTTATTGTTTAGTATTAGAATTTGTCTTTGATTGCTTCTTTTACATCAAATTACAGTATAGAAGTTATTTTTTCATGTTTCTATAATATTATATTTTCGTAAGACATAAGGCTGTTAATATATAATCTCGTAAGATATGAGTATGTTTATATACAGGGTGAGTCAGCAAAGAGTACATTAAATTGAGATGAAATCCTTGGATAATTCTAAGCCACAATGTCTCTATGGTAAAATGTCAGATTCTGCATAATTTCCATGTTACAATACATTTAAGATGTTGTAATAGTGAGAGTGAATTTGATGTGAAACTCCCCAGGTTTTTGTAATAATTTGTTCACAGGTGTCTTATGTACAGCAGTACAGCGTGATACAGAGGGTTGACACAGGGAGTCTCACATTAAATTCACTCTCATTAATACAACATCTTAAATGTATTGTAACATGGAAACTATGCAGAATCTGACATTTTACCATAGAGACATTGTGGTTCAGAATTATCCAAGGATTTCATCCTCCAATTTAATGTACTCTTTGCTGAATCACCCTGAGTATATTCTCGTAAGATATGAGTTTCTTTATGTATATTCTCGTAAGATACGAGTTTCTTTATGTATATTCTCGTAAGATACGAGTTTCTTCAGGTATATTCTCGTAAGATACGAGTTTCTTTATGTATATTCTCGTAAGATACGAGTTTCTTCAGGTATATTCTCGTAAGATATGAGTTTCTTCATGTATATTCTCATAAGATATGAGTTTCTTCAGGTATATTCTCGTAAGATATTAGATTCTTTGTGTATAATCTCGTTAGATATGAGTTTCTTCAGGTATATTCTCGTATGATATGAGTTTCTTTATGTATGTTCTCGTAAGATATGAGTTTGCATATCCTTTTCCATGTCATTAATCCCTTTCCACCCTATTAAGTTGTTAACCCTTTATTTCTTGCATCTCATTAATCCTATCCTATCATTCTGTATTTTATTTATCTTAGTAAACCTCTTTCGCCTTATTTATCATTCATTCTTTATTTCATTCATCCCATTAAACCTCTTTCTCCTTATTTATAATTCGTTCCTTATTTTATTCGCTCTTTATTTCATTCTTCTTATTTATCTTCTTTTCACATCTTACTTACAGCATCATCATTTCAGATTATTCGAAAGTTCACAACCAATTTACATTTTAATGAAGAGGAAGGAAAAAGTCTAGTTCTACCATCTGGTGTTCTGTTTAGACATCTTGGGTTTGAGTTCCATTTGTATGAAATCGCCTTAGGTTCTATTTACACATTTTGGGTTAGGGATTTCACTCCTCTGTTATTCTCTCATCTTCATCCTTCCCTCCTCTTCGGTACATTACTCCAGGGATATAAAGTAATCGCTCTCGTTTCTTCCATGTCTGCCATAAGAAATAAGGAACACCACTGTACAATTAGAGAGTATTCAAAATTTACGCAGATATGCTTGTTTATCCTATTATGAGACCCTGAAGATGACGAGACTTGCCAAAAACATAAGAACCCAACAAATAAACAGACAAACTGACAGGCTAACGCGACAAGTGGTTTCAACTGAACACTAGGGAGTGACAGTTTTGCAAAAGTTTTCAAAATCTAATTGCTTGGGTTGGATTATTTGTCTATCGGCCACGCTAATTCCGAATATGTTTGAGTTTTTTACATCATTGCATTAGAAGGTTTGTGGATACTTTTGGGTTTGGCATGAAAAACGCGAAAAAACTGTAAATAATAAAGGGACTGGCAATGTGGCACAACCTGTTAAAATCAAGTTATTGAATTGGATTATTCGACTACTGTGTACACTGGTTCATAATATGCTATTGTTTTACAACTCAATGCGCTACAAATTATGCCGATATTTTTGCTGCAAGTCACCACATACGTATATTTCGAAAACCAGGGCCCAATATTACCAATGGCGTGGATAGATTCCGTGGAATGAATTCAGGACATTCCCGCTCATGGAACATTACCAAACTCCGTATATGTGCCAATGGCAGGCCAATGGCAATATTTACAGAGTTTGTTGAGGCTCCCTGGACGGGAATGCCCTGAATTTATTCCACCGAATCTATTCACGCCGTTGGTAATATTCGTCCAGGACTGATCAACGAATTCAGCCCAAGTAGCTTGACTTGGACAGTTAAGGACAAAATCTCAGTCCGTACTTTTGAATAAAATATTGTTCAATAGGTGGTGATATTGAAGTGCTGAAAGTTGTTTTTTCTGTGTTGTTTTGCAGTTAGTTCAAAGGGCCGCCACCAAGATGGGTCGTCCTAAGATTAGCAACACTCAGCTGCGCCAGGGTAACGATAAGGTGTTCGGGGTTCGGATGCCTCTGCCATCTAACAAGTTGCCTCTGAACAAGGAAGTTGGAAGTGCCCTGGCTTATGAAGCAGAAAACGAGAGGTTAAGGAGAAGAACAAATGCTTTTGATTGTATGGATGCCACCAACAAGGTGACTGAGAAGGTACTGGATGTGTATAGGAAGGCCACTGTCCCCACTATCTCTGAAATCAGGGTGAAAATGAGAGTCCACGACCTGTGGAGGATGCGGAGGGAGACGATGATGATGAAGGGAAATGGGCAGAAACAGAAAAGGAAGAAAACGAAGAACGGGAAGCTGAAGATGAGCCTCGAACCTCATCTTCAGCTTCCCGTTCTTCGTTTTCTTCCTTTTCTGTTTCTGTCCATTTCCCTTCATCATCATCGTCTCCCTCCGCATCCTCCACAGGTCGTGGACTCTCATTTTCATCCTGATTTCAGAGATAGTGGGGACAGTGGCCTTCCTATACACATCCAGTACCTTCTCAGTCACCTTGTTGGTGGCATCCATACAATCAAAAGCATTTGTTCTTCTCCTTAACCTCTCGTTTTCTGCTTCATAAGCCAGGGCACTTCCAACTTCCTTGTTCAGAGGCAACTTGTTAGGTGGCAGAGGCATCCGAACCCGAACACCTTATCGTTACCCTGGCGCAGCTGAGTGTTGCTAATCTTAGGACGACCCATCTTGGTGGCGGCCCTTTGAACTAACTGCAAAACAACACAGAAAAAACAACTTTCAGCACTTCAATATCACCACCTATTGAACAATATTTTATTCAAAAGTACGGACTGAGATTTTGTCCTTAACTGTCCAAGTCAAGCTACTTGGGCTGAATTCGTTGATCAGTCCTGGGACGAATATTACCAACGGCGTGAATAGATTCGGTGGAATAAATTCAGGGCATTCCCGTCCAGGGAGCCTCAACAAACTCTGTAAATATTGCCATTGGCCTGCCATTGGCACATATACGGAGTTTGGTAATGTTCCATGAGCGGGAATGTCCTGAATTCATTCCACGGAATCTATCCACGCCATTGGTAATATTGGGCCCTGGTTTTCGAAATATACGTATGTGGTGACTTGCAGCAAAAATATCGGCATAATTTGTAGCGCATTGAGTTGTAAAACAATAGCATATTATGAACCAGTGTACACAGTAGTCGAATAATCCAATTCAATAACTTGATTTTAACAGGTTGTGCCACATTGCCAGTCCCTTTATTATTTACAGTTTTTTCGCGTTTTTCATGCCAAACCCAAAAGTATCCACAAACCTTCTAATGCAATGATGTAAAAAACTCAAACATATTCGGAATTAGCGTGGCCGATAGCCAAATAATCCAACCCAAGCAATTAGATTTTGAAAACTTTTGCAAAACTGTCACTCCCTACTGAACACGTAAGTCGATGTGAATATCGCTGTTATAATTCGTGTTTATTGTTGTTTTTTCTAAACTATTTATATTACATCTATTATTTTTTCTCATATTTCAGTTTTTCTACCTTTTTTCAGATAAATGTATATAGTTGATTACTATTTATTACAATTAGGAATTTGTTTTCGCTTATATTCCGTTTTATTTTATTCTACTAGGCTGTGTGTACGATGCTTTTCTAAGACAAGTTACAATTAAGTTGTATTGGTAAAAACTCTGTCGAACTCACCTTCCCCGTCTGTTCTATACTGAGTTTCTGACTAATTTTATTATTTTGAATAAACATCTCTTCCTGTGACTCACTAACACTTCACTGGTTGTAATGGGGTTTTATTATATAGATTTATTATGTACTGTATATCTAAAAATCTATAGCAAACATATATATATATATATATATATATATATATATATATATATATATATATATATATATATATATATATATATATGCAAGTAAATCACTGTACAGTCGGTGCGCGTGATCCCCCCCCCCCCCCCCCCCCCCCCGCACACACAATAAGGGCATTGTTCAACTTCACATACAACCTTATTTGTCATCATATCAGACTTGTACAACAAACTCCCTCATTGTGGTTTTCTCACCTAGGCTACCGTAGAGTTTTCCGCCAGTACAGTCACTCACATTATGAGATACAATGAGAACAAAGCAAGTATTCAGAGTTAGAATTTGTACAGTAGTGTTTCTAGGTCATTTAAAAGGTCTGATACGTATTGCACAATCGCTTTTCTGTGCCAGATGACTCTTACACCCACCTGCCGTTCTTCCTGGCCTACTTCCCTCCTCCTCCCAACAGATCCGAGGCTGTGGCACTTGCTGCCGGCCAATCACGGCTTAACTCTGACAACTCCTAATTGCCCCCACTGTCAGCTGCCGTAATCCGCCCGCCTCACTTCTCATTGCTCACCTCTGGTCTGGCTCCCTCCCCACGGCTCTTGGCCAGCTGGTTTTTCTCTTATGGCTCACCTGTGGTCTGGCTTTCGTTTCACCGCTCCTCCTGGATAGCTAGTTTTCCTCCCTCAGTGTTATTCTGGTTCAGTGGCCCTGTGGTGGTGTGGCCCTGTTGAGATGTGGCCTTGTTGAGATGTGGCCCTGTTGAGGTGTGGCCCTCTGGTGATGTGGTCCTGCGGTGGTGTCGCCCTGTGGTGGTGTAGCCCTGTGGTGGTGTGGCCCTGTGGTGGTGTGGCCCTGTGGTGGTGTGGCCCTGTGGTGGTGTGGCCCTGTGGTGGTGTGGCCCTGTTGCGGTGTGGCCCTGTTGACGTGTGTCCCTGTGGTGGTTTGGCTCTGTTGAAGTGTGGTCCTGTGTTGGAGTGGCCCTGTGGTAGTATGGCCTTGTGGTGGTGTGGCCATGTTGAAGTGTAGCCCTATGGTGTGGTCCTGTGGTGGTGTAACCCTGCGGTGGTGTGGCCCTGTTGAGGTGTGGCTCTGTGGTGATGTTGTCCTCTGATGGTGTGGCCCTGTTGAGGTGTGGCTCTGTGGTGATGTTGTCCTCTGATGGTGTGGCCCTGTGGTGGTGTTGTCCTCTGATGGTGTGGCCCTGTATTTGGCTTGCTTTGTTTTGATGTGACTCTAAGTTGTTCTGGTTTTATGCTGGTCTGGCTTCTTGTTAATCCGGCTTCTTATTAATCCGGTTTCTTATTAATCCGGCTTCTTATTAGTCCGGCTTGTTATTAGTCCGGCTTTTTATTAGCCCTGCGTCTTATTTATCCAGCTTCTTATTGGTCCGGCTTCTTATTAGTCCGGTTTTTAGAAGTCCGGCTTTTTATTAGTCAGGCTTTTTATTAATCCTGTTTATTATTAGTCCATCTTGTTATAGACCGGCTCTTTGAGACACAAATACTTAACAAAAAGCATTAAAGGATATAATTTATTTTAGCTATATTAAACATCTTACGTAATTCCCTGTAGTATAATAACCTCACTTATGTCATTTCCTTAAGTAATCTGAAATCGGTTTTATTAACCCTCAATCCATTAGTCATGATTAAAAATAAATCCAAGGTCAAATAATTTCTTCTACTCTCATTTAGTTTATATCTATTTTGACCTAATAATATAATGTGTTTGAGTTAGCCACGTGTTTCCCTTGTCCTCAATAAAACACAAGACAAGGATTAATTTTCTCCCCAGGGCTGATCTGAGACAAGGGAAGAGCTGTTGATAAGTAATGAGATTAATGAAGTGGTGGGATGGGGAGGGAGTGGAGGGGAGGAAAGTTAGGAGGAGAGCGGAGAGATGTAGTAGAGGGATGGAGAGGGACAGAGGGAAAGGAATGAAACAGGAAGTGGAAGGAAGGGAAAGAGAGAGGTGGAAGAGTAGAAGGAAGGGGGAGTAAAAGGAAGGGGGGAGTGGAAGGAAGGGGGTAGGGAGTGTAGTGGAGGGAAGAGAGGGAGTAGAAGAAGGGAGAATGGAATGGAAGGATGGAGAGGGAATGGAGGGAAGGGAGGGTGGGAAGGGAGGCCACCTTCGTCACTTGCTCAGCAAAACAGAATTAAGTGAGGGCTAAAAAAAGGGAGAGCGTCTTAATGAACCTGACAGTGTTTAATATTGGTGTTTTGTCTCCTGTGCGTGCGCGCGCCTGTGTGCAGGTGTGTGTGTATGTGTGTGTGTGTGTGTGTGTGTATGTGTGTGTGTGTGTGTGTGTGTGTGTGTGTGTGTGTGTGTGTGTGTGTGTGTGTGTGCGTGCGCTAGAAGAGAATATGACCAAGACGGAAATACATAAACGTAGATCCTGTGTGCATGCACAGCCGTCGGTATCTAGTAAAGGAATACCATTTACTAATTACTAATGACTGCCCTTTTCCTCCTTTACCCCTAGGTGTACTGATAAAGCGAATGGAACGATAATATTATGAGATACATTAGCCTCTATGATGAGGATGGCTATAATTGTTGCTGCACTAATCGTATAACGGGTATAGATGATGTAGGATGTATCTCTCGTGTCACTGTCAGTTAGGATTTAAAGGCGTAGACGTTCAGAGAACACAACCTAATAGGATGAAATATCATGATCCTTTTAATATTGATCAATGAATATATCAGGTGAGAATGAATTTCAAGGATCTTTACTCACTGCTTGGTAATAAACTCGGTGATGTAAGAAGCAGTTGCCTCGTCGACCAGTGCTCTGAATTAGGAAAGTTATGGGCAGTTTGGTACAACAAAATCTCCGCATTTAATTGACTCGAGTCACTAATTTCTCGACTTAAATTCTCTAGTTACTTCATTAATTCCCTCACCCACTTCACTAATGATGTTCTTGTTTTATTTTTTCTGACGGGAGGGACTTGTCACTTAATGCTGTGAGGTCTCTCTCTCTCTCTCTCTCTCTCTCTCTCTCTCTCTCTCTCTCTCTCTCTCTCTCTCTCTCTTCATATAGACTCGGGCAGACAGATACACACATAAAAAAATGATGCTCCCAAAAATTCCACATCCAGTAAAAAATATATATTTCACTATTTCTTGTCGACAGCAAAATAAAGAATAGAGTTGGTATATATCCAGAGAGCGTGCCGGATGAGAACACCCTCACCACCCCCCTCCCTTCCCTCCACCACCCCTTACCTTACCGACGCCCCTCCCCCTACACCACCCCTTTCCCTTCCCTCCACTAACCCTCACCTTACCGACGCCCCTCCCCCTCCACTACCCCTCTCCCTTCCCTCCACCACCCCTCACCTTCCAGACGCCTCTCCCCTTCCACCATCCTTCCCCCTTCACCCCTTTTTTTTGTAGAGAAGGGAGGGGTGAAAGAAGATTAGAGGTGGGGGAAGGAAGTTATAGTTCGGAAATTGAAGAAATTTAGAAGGAGGTATGAGAGGGCGGGCTGACCGTCTAGCTAAGCTAATTGTGTGTTTGGGTTGTGTCATGGGATAGTTATTGTCTGTCGGCACAGGCACTAGACAGCATACCCTATCCCATATATGGGTGTTTTGAGGGCCTTATTTCATATTCCGCCGACCCTACTGGCGGATGCTGGTCTAGGGAGGTTGTCTATTACCTGGTCGTATAGATCAGGGGTGGTACTGGACCTTTTGAAATTTGGTAACTCTTTGGGAACCATGTATGGTGTTGCCTCCGACTCCTCTCACCCTCCCAGAACTTCCACCACTCCACACCCGACCCTCTGACCTCTCCCACCACCCCTCATCCTTCTCCCACCACTCGTCCTCTCTCCCCAGTCGCGGTCTGACCACGTAAGAGGACAGACGTGTGCCCATAGTTGCTCCTGCTGTATGGCAGCGAGACATGAGTCACATACAAGAGGTACCTCAAGGCACTTGAAAACTATCGCCATTGTAGTCTCCATTCCATCATCCGAATTCTCTGGGAAGACAAGAGAACAAATGTCAGTGTTCTCGCTGACACCAACTGTAGGAGCATCGAGGCTACCATTATCCATGAACAACTTCGCTGGACTGGCCATGTTACCCACATGGACGACAGTAGACTGCCAAAGCAGCTACTTTACAGTCACGTAACGAATAGTAAACGTAACGCTGGCGGGCAACTGAAAAGGTATAAGGATAATCTTAAGACAAACCTGAAAAAGTGCCAAATCGACCTCCTGTCCTGGGAGACGATTACTCCACATCATAAAGCTTGGAGGAGCACCACACAAGAAGGTGTCGATACTTTCGAGTTAGCTCGACTGCATACCGAGGCAGAAGCGTGCCAATGCCGGAAAGGTGCTGCGCCAACCCCTCCCGTATCGGCCTCTTTAGTCACCTAGAACTCACCTACGTAGGTGACATCCTTAATAACTCATATCATTGTATCATAGCTGGATGATCGTCATACTCGATTCCGAGTGACAGCAAAGTAGTAGTAGTAGTGTGTGTGTGTGTGTGTGTGTGTGTGTGTGTGTGTGTGTGAGTGCGTGCGTGCGTACGTTGTTGTCTGGTGGATGCCTTTGTGTGTAGATGGAAGGAAGGACTAACTATGGCATTACTGTGTCGCATCACCCCTCTGCCCCCTTCTCTCTCCCTTTTCCCTTACCTGTTTTCCCCCCTCCTTTCCGTTTCCCCACTACCCATGTTCCCATTACTCCACCCCGCTGTAAGCTGAATGGACCCATCAAGTCCAAGGTTGCATATGTGAGCGTAGGAAACCCTGAGCTCTCCTGCCTCTCGCTGTGTTTCTCATAGTTAAGTATATGAGGCGAAAGGAGTGAAGTAGATAAAGGGAGGGTAATGAGGGAGTGAGATGAGATAGGGGTGAGAGGCGTCGGATATGAGAGGCAAGGAATGGGTAAAGAAGAGGTGAGGGAAGGTTAACCCGTGGTGAAGTGTAGGAGTGTGTGG
Organism: Homarus gammarus; assembly: GCA_958450375.1. Classification (NCBI taxonomy): domain Eukaryota; kingdom Metazoa; phylum Arthropoda; class Malacostraca; order Decapoda; family Nephropidae; genus Homarus; species Homarus gammarus. The sequence goes on from CAUDMG010000455.1 coordinate 841,579, forward strand.
ATGAGAGAGGCGGAATGTTAGAGAAAGGGAAGAAGGAAAAAGGAAAACGAAGAGAAATGAGGAGTAGCACTGGTAAGGAGGAGGAAAAGGAAAACGAAGAGGAGGACGAGAGGAAGAAGCGAGGCGTACAAGAAAATCAGCGAGAGAGGGCAAAGAGAGGAACGCAGGAAGATGATAAATGGAAACTAAAATGAGAGAGAGGGAGAGAGAGAGAGAGAGATAGCGTAAATGAGGGAGGATGTGGAAATGAATGGGGAGGGGAGGTGATTGTACAGCTCAGAGAGATGTTTCAGGGCGAAGCTTATTATGGTGGCTGAGGGGAAGGGGAGGGGTGGTTAGGGGTAGATTCTAGAAGGGAGGAGTAAAGGGAAGAGGAGGTGGAGATGGAAATCCTGGAAGGGAGGAAGAGAAGAGGTGGTAAAGGGGTAAGGCTCCTTAGCCTCAGGTTGGAGGAGGAGGAGGTGCCGTAGCGTATAGAGAGGGGAGGGGGGGGGTGGGAAGGGGTCGCTTGTGGCGTGTGTGTAGTAGTAAGGGCGGCTGGCTAGCGTGTAAGGGAGTGTGAATAGTTGCAAAATTGAGTCTGAAACTGCGTAAACGAATTGCGAATTTTGATCTCGGCGACGAAAATTTTTAATGGAAAATGTATTGAGGGAGGAGGAAAATATTTATAGGAAATTTTTTTTACAACCTGGCAGAGATTTTTTTAGTTATGTTTTGAATGTTGATTTATGACTGAAGTGATGATTTGAAATAACACGTTCACTTTTTTGTATCCTGTTTATAAATATGACTGTCGGTGATAAATACACAAAAAAATTGAGTGATGTTAACAGTATACTGATCTTCTGTTACATTCTTCTATGGTTATCATTTAAGTGACAACGGGCGAGAATCAACATTTAAATGGAAATATCAATAAACAGAGAGAGACGAATTCACACACACACACACACACACACACACACACACACACACACACACACGACCGATGCAAATAAAACCACTGAATACTACACAAGGAGGTAGTATGACCAGAATTACATTCGAATACCGTAACTTGGACTTGGAATGCCACAGACGCAAACCAGGGACCATTAGAAGAGGAAACGAGTGCTGTATCCATTTATACCTGTTTGCTACAACACCACCGCAACACCACATTCCACCTATATACCCTCCCCAAACACCCTTCCCCTACACCCTCCCCAAACACCCTTCCCCTACACCCTCCCCAAACACCCTTCCCCTACACCCTCCCCAAACACCCTTCCCCTACACCCTCCCCAAACACCTTCCTCTACACTCTCCTTTACACTTTCTCCTACACCCTCCCCTACACCCTCCTTTACACCCTCCTCCGCCCGCATCATCCAATAACACACAAACAGTTGTCAAGGTAACATCATTACATCTTCTTCCCTGGTGTAGATGAGAAGAGCAGAGATGGCTAAAGCTATCCAGCAGACCCTGGGAGAGGGCTCGGGGCTAAGAGTCTGTGTTTAGATAATATGGAAATGATTTAGAGGTTGGTGTGTGTTATAGGTTTCCCTATAGGGCAAGAAGCTAAAGACAACTTTGAATTCCTTCAGAGGGACGGGGGACTAGATGCAAAAGGAGAGAGAGAGAGAGAGAGAGAGAGAGAGAGAGAGAGAGAGAGAGAGAGAGAGAGAGAGAGAGATTGAGATTTTAAGGGAATATGGGTCCTCTACCGGTGAGTGAAGGAGGTGTAGTGGCAACTGGGAACTCGTCAACGCGGGTTGAAGGAGGGGCTATAGGTAATGTAGAGATAATTTGGAGGTAACAGTATTATCTGGTTCCTCTACACCGGCTAAGAAGTGAAGGGTTATGTGGTTCATGACGAATAAACACGAATAAACACTATGTTTCTCGATATCCGCTTCATCTCTCCTTGTTTTGGACTTTTACTGTTTTGTCGTTTGTCTTCGTGTGAGCCTCCGTGTGCGTGGCGGGGGGGTCACCAAAATCCTTGCATTATACAGTAGTCGAGATGCTTCACCTCACCCCTCAACCCCTGCCTCCCCTTACCTCTCACCCCCTCCCCCGGCTCTAGAAATCAGTGTCATCTCCATCATCACTCATACCTCCATCTCTCCTCTTCTTTGCGTCACTGTGGTCACCAACACCTCTACTGTTGTACCATCTTCCTATATGACCTCAGTAGAGCAGCATCACCACCAACCACCTCGACACTCTTCATCGTTTCTATTATTATTACGTGTACGAGCCATGTCCCTCATCACTCACTGATGATTCTGGTGCCCTCCCTCCCTCCCTCCCTCCCTTGTGAATTATTAGGAAACTCGGATGGAAAGAGAGGATGGCCCAATAGATAAGAAAAGGGGAGAAAGTGAACTGAGAGAGAAGAAAGAACAGTGACTAAACTACAAGGCTAATAGGGAGAGCGATTGTAGGGAAGAGGCGAGTGGAATGTGAGAGAGAATAGGCAGAAATGGATGATGAGACGCGAGAGTAAGAAGGTGTGGATCTGAAGGATAAAGATAACTGGGAAGAAAAATATAAGAGAGAGAGAGAGAGAGAGAGAGAGAGAGAGAGAGAGAGAGTTATGCTGGAAGCAAAACAACATAAGGTGAATAATGGGATCAGATAGAGAGAAAATGAGAGAAGATGAAAGAGAGGTGAAGAACAAAGATGGATAGGAAGAACTGAGAAGGAAGAAAATAGGAGAGAGCAGACAAGGAAGAAAGGCTGGGAGTACATTATACAAAATTGGCTGATAATAGAGGAAGAAAGAGAAAAAAGACGAATATAATGAGGAGTAAGATGAGCTGGAGCAGGTGCGGAATGAAGGGTAGAGAAAAATTAAGAAACACGAGGAGGATGGAGGGGATTATGAAGAAGACTCGCTGATTTATGAGGAGGAGGAGGAGAAAAGATGATAGATTAAAAATGAGGAGGAGAAGAAGAGGGGTAGGAGAGGAAGGAAGGGAGGGGAGGAAGAGGAGAAAGAGTGATAGATTGAAGATATTGAAGATAAAGAAGAGAAGAAGAGAAGTAGTAGTAATAATAGTATGAGGATGAAGAAGAGGAAGAGAATCTTAGCAACACCACAGAAGAAGCAACCACAGTAGCAGCAGGAGGAGGAGGGGGAGGAGGAGGGGGAGAGGGGTGGTGGACAGGAGGTGATGGACGAGCAAGACAGCACAAGTTTCGCCCCTACAGTGTGGCGGCGCCCCCGGGGTCCATTGTTTTGTGAATAATTGAGTCCTTCTGGTGCGCTCCCGACGGTATAGGGCGGCGGCTCATGCCTCCCAGTCATTTTTGCGCACAACTCGGCCGCCCTAAAGGCGTGGAAGTGGTTGTGTGTTTCCAAGAGGCGCCATCAGAGATTTATGGGTAATGCGATGTGTGTCTGTCTGTAGTGTTATTTCTGTATTTTTTTTTTTTTTTTGCGACAAGTGGAAATTTACGTCAAACTCATATGCATACTTTTTTCCCTGCCGGTCAACTTCCCTCTCTCTGAGGAGGAGATGAAACCATTTTTGTTTGTTTGAGGAAGTTTCGAATCTGCTGTCAATTACTCTGAGGATGGTTGCATGGTAATACGTGTGATTTAAACACGATTATATATACAGGGTGTGCCATAAGTTGCTCTGACAAGGTTTACCGAGAGTGTGTCAGCTTGGGAAAGTAGCTACTGTTACTGTGTTCTTTATGTCTTAAATGGGAACACATTTGAGTCGTCACTGACCTTGTGTGTCCTTGGCGTGACCAGAACATTGCAAGTGTCACATTTTACGTCACGAACTGATGGTTACGTAGAGACAATACAATCTGGGCTTAATATTTACGGTTTGTAATTGTGAGCGCAGGTTTGTGTGTGTTTCGGTGTGGCAGTGTTTATATGAGGACGGGTTCGTGTGTGTGTGTGTGTGTGTGTGTGATGGAAGGGGTGTATGTGTGCAACTGTGCATGACCAAATTACGCTTGTGTGGGAGGAGGCAGTAGGTTTGTGTGTTTCGGTGAGGGGCTATGTATGTGCAAGTATGTGTTTATTTATACGAATACTTGTGTGTTGGATGAGGACGGTGTCGATTATTTTCACGTGTAAGCATTTAAGATGTGTGGCTGCTTAAATTTATACGACGATGTCCCCTTGTATATATTGATTGTCGTGGTGTGTGTGTGTGTGTGTGTGTGTGTGTGTGTGTGTGTGTGTTCGTGTGTGTGTGTGTGTGTGTGTGTGACTCCTCGCCTGTTCTTACCAGGTAAGAACAGGCGAGGCTGGCTACTCATCCACTTGACTGTGTGTTTCTCATAAATTTTTAAACACGGATTCCCTCTTCTTTTTTCTAGGTTATATCACTAATTTGTTTATAGAAAAATTATCTTTATTGTTTGTGTCAAGATAGAGTACACTTTGTTTTGCCATACTCGTCTCCTTCATGTCCTCTCTCTCTCTCTCTCTCTCTCTCTCGCTCTCTCTCTCTCTCTCTCTCTCTCTCTCAATATTTTCACCTTTCCCCTCATTTCCCTGTCTCCCTTCCTCCATTTTTCCTGCATTTTTTAATCGCTCGTTAAGCCGAAGAGTCTATGTGTATCTCTGGCTCTGTATATAGGTGACCAAGAAACTTGACACCGACCTCTCCTACTGCCTTTCCTCCCCTTTGTTGAGCCATTCTTCAGTACGAAGCTGTAAATTATCATCTTATTCAGATCGCAGGTTTAGAGGAGATTGTTTCTCTTCCAGCTCGGCTGATTGGCCTTACGTGATAGTTATGTTCTACAAGCAGTGTTATATTCAGGATAAAATTACGTGATATACATATATATTTAAAGTTATATCTTGGTCGTAGTGAAGATGGTGGCCATTCTTCAAGGGCATTATAAAGCTCGACACTGTGTGGGGTAGCCGCCGTAATCCTGGGAGGTGAAGGCGACTGGAGGACGCCCAAGATAAAGAAGGTAAAGCGTCTCCACAAAAGTTGATAATCCATCAGCACTTTCTCCAGGAGTGACTTGCACATCCACCAGACAACAAAACCAAAATATCTTGAAGAAAAATGACAATATGTCTTGGCGAGTTTCCTGGCAAATGGATGACGACGAGACCCGCCGCAAAGAAGGTCGTGTCCGTCTCTCTCCTACCCCTGCCAGACGGGGAGGAAGAGCAGAGCAGCAGAGTGAGTTGGAAAGTTGTCCCAGATTTCTGTTGAGACGCTCCTTGCTCTTCCAGAGGGAGGAAAGACCCAGTGAGAGTGGGATGGACCTTGGGTTGGGTACGTCAAAATTTACCTCGTATTTTTTTCTATGCATTTTGCACGTCCAGGAGAATTTGGGGGTTTCAGAATATGTCGCTGTACTCTTACGACCTCTCCTGTAGCAGCGATGGGAAGTAGGAAATAGACATGAGGACGGGGACTCTTGCCCTTGTTGTAATTTTATTGGCATAATAGTGACATATATATTACCATGTCTTAGTAATGATTTATTCACGTGGACATAAGTTGATGGTGGAGTGGAAGCGAGAACTGGCGGAAGACCTCGCTACTGGCCCTTTATATTCATATAGGTGAAGGAGGTGGTAGTGGAATTGTATTTAGTGTAGTTGTACTATTTTAAGTCAAAGTATGTATATAATGAAGTCGAGAGGAGGAGCACTGGCCGTATCAACAACAACAACAAGTAAGACCGTAATAATCTGGCGTAACAACAAGGAAGACCGCAGTAATCTGGCCGCAACAACAAGGAAGACCATAGTAATCTGGCCGTAACAACAAGGAAGACCGCAGTAATCTGGCCGTAATGGCCAAACAGGGAAAGAAATCTGCGACAAAGGGAGCGTTTCGGACAGTAACCTGAGCCGACGGGGAAGAAAATCCCTAAACTTCTCTCATTTCTGTCCAATCACTACTCTTCATATCCCACCTTTCCTGGCTACCTATGGCATTCTCTCTGCCCTCCAATTCCTGACCCCCCCCCCTCACGCGCCCCATATTGGTTGTGATGTTCGTTTAATCTCTCCTCATTGACTAGAATGTTATCTAACACCAGCCTCGCCCCAACTGGAGGAGTGAAGCAGCAAAAGCAACACACACACATGGATGAAGGTGTCCTAGATAACTGTGGTGTAGAATGAATAATAAATAGAAAGAAAAAGAAAGTTTTATGTAATTATGATAAAATTGTCACCGAAAGAAAGTGATACAAACGTTAAAGGGCGAATAAGAATTCTTTTGACTGGAGGAGAGGAAAACCTGTTTTGTTGATCAGGCTAGGTCAGGTCACTTCCACTCTTGACCAGGTGAAATATGCAGACAGGTCGGAAAGAAAAAACTTTGGTGTCCCCCACGTAACTCCTGACCCAGCGAGACACTTTTTCTTACTTGAGAGCTATATTAACTCTCTCTCTCTCTCTCTCCACTGACAACAATTTCAGTAATTCTCATGTTATTTTTCTTTGCAGGTAAGGATGAGTTGCGGCTCAGTTCTGTGTGGATTGTTGCCCGGCTATGTGGAGTTCACTAGTGTGAGGTAAGGCCATGGTTCTGCGTGTAGGTGGAGGCACGTTTGTACGGTTGCAGGACCAGCTTACAGGTGTAAACACGGGTAACTTCAGAACTACAGATTTTTTTTTCACTGGATTAGCCCACCCGGGCACAGGTCACTGACCCACATCGAGACCTGGGGAGTGAAAATGTAATAATAATAATAATAATAATAATAATTCATAGTAATTTTTTTTTAATAAGTAATTCAAAATTTAAAATAAAATAATAAAATAATAATGATAAATAATAATAATAATAATAATAATAAAGTACCATAAAGAAATTCAATAATGAAAAAAAAGATCAAAAGTGAAAAAACAATATATGTATGTTGTGTTGTCAATAGGAAGAGAAACAATTGAGACCCTGCAATTGTGTGTAAAAGTCAGGTCAGCAACCTGGGACTTGGTCACAATTTTTGTGATGCCATATGGCAGCAGAGCCTACCATTAGACAACACATTATGCTTCCAATATCTTCCCAGGCGGTAGTACCTCCCTGTTTGGCAGCTGCATACTACCTACAACCTTATGCGCAAAGTCATGGATCTACATACACGGTAACTCATAGAGGTACAGTACGTCCAAGTTGTTGGCGATTATATACAAACCTTGACACAGAACACGAATATTAAAGCGTGATCAAGATTACACACACACACACACACACACACACACACACACACATTTCCCCCAGCTGTCAGTAAACTTAATTAGGTTTGTGGTGCGTGAAAGGCGAAGCTATTGCCGCAGCGAGAAAAATACGCCAGTTGATACGCATTACAATTATTTCCCTCTTACCTATTCTGGAAGTTAATATCCCGGGATTAACGCAGTTTTCCCTAGGTTTGAAGAGGTAAATCACACAACAGGAGGGTCTGAAGAGAGAGAGAGAGTATTATGTCTTCTTTATGTAGAAGGTTTATAAAGCGGTGATCTTAAATTGTATTTCTCCTATAAATTTTGAGTCAATTCTGCGATACATTTTTGTTTGAAAAATTACTTTTAGTCTTTAACTTTAGCCTAAAAAAATAACCTTATAATCTCATGTATGTAATAAATCTGACTCTCTTAAAGCAACCTAAATTATCGGTAGACGTATGACACTTTCGGCAACAAAAGATATTGACGCAGACTGAGTATTTAAAAACTGTCCCTCTTAAAACTATCTCAGTTAAGCAACGAATTTCAGCAAGATTTCTGCGTGATGTAGAAAATGTCCACTTATCAAAATGTTGTTGGTGGACTAATTGAAACAGGTATAAATAGGCGAGCCCGAGTTTTACCTCATTTAGTTTATTTTTGTTATCCCATTGTATGATAATCTCGGGTAGGATACAGTAACTTGCAGGATCACATTGACGGCATCTACACCAGGTAAATCAAGATTAATAATGCTGGTTGAACGAAATCCAACATAATTTTTCCAGAAAAAGAAAAATTTTCATTACCTGAAGGTGTCTGTCGCGAGTGACACATAGGCGGACTTAATCCTTGAAATAATATGGAGAAGAGAGGTGCGGATACAGCAGTATTATAATAATTTAAGGGAAATAGAGAACAGAGTAATAGAAGTAAAATGGAATAGACCGTAAAGGCTTAGTGCGACATAAGACAGGTTGAAAACTGTGTTGTCTACGGTGAGTCATGATGGTGCGACGGAGTTCAACCTTTGGTCGTCCCTCTGACAAGATATGGCTGTCACCTCCTTAGTCTCGTCGTTATTCAGGTACAACAACCCTTAAATAAATCTTATCAGAAATAGCTTGAGTTAACGTATTGGTAAATGTGTATACACACACACTACATCCTTGATCACCGAAGGGTCAAGACGTACCTGGCGCTCCTCTCGGAGCAGCCAGGTCAACTGTTAAGTTGGCCCATACCAACCCCCTCCCCTGAACCCTCCTCCCCACCGGAATATCAACAAGTTCTCGCCAGAAGTTACAATTTCATTCAGGAAAGGAACGGAACCAGTGTTAAACAGAGGTGAACAGTGGTGAACAGTGCTTAAGTCAGTGAGAACAACTCAACAGTAACAGTCGTACCCAAGTTAACCTTCACACAGTGAGGTCCCAGGTACCCAGTGATAACGGCCCGTGAGACCCAACAACAACAACCAGCGAGGTGTTAATCTGTCTACGATAGGAAGGCCTAAGACCAAACCTCACTCATATAACACCATCTGTGAGGGAATTACTACACCACATGTCCCTCATAACACCATATGTGAGGGAATTACTACACCACGTCAAGTCCCTCATCACACCATCTGTGAGGGAATTACTACACCACGTCAGGCCCCTCATAACACCATCTGTGAGGGAATTACTACACCACGTGATGCCCCTCATAACACCATCTGTGAGGGAGTTACTACACCACGTGAGGCCCCTCATAACACCATCTGTGAGGTAATTACTACACCACGTGAGGTCCCTCATAATACCACCTGTGAGGTAATTACTACACTGCGTGAGGTCCATCATAAGACCATCTGTGAGGGAATTACTACACCACGTGAGGCCCCTCACAACACCATCTGCGAGGGAATTACTACACCACGCCAGGTCCCTCATAACACCATCTGAGGGAACTACTACACCACGTGAGTTCCTCCTAACACCATCTGGGAGGGGGTTACTCCACTCCGAGTTTGCTGTTCAACACCTACATTAATCTGTATGTTCACTGTATGTTCCTTTACCTTTCTCTAATGAAGGCTTTTGTTAAACCACCAATGTATGTAATAAGTCATTTATGTCCAATGTATATTTTCAGCCTTCGGGCTGCAGAATTTTTGTTTTCAATAAACCGTTAATTATTATTATTATTTTATTATTACACACACACACACACACACACACACACACGCGCGCGCTGGTATCCCCGCCTTACCTCTACCATGTCCTCGATCTTGGCGGCTGTGTCATTTGAATATAGATTGCTAAGTAATGAACTACACTAGACTTGGTCTTATCGAACACGGATTGATCTGGGGCGAGGGAAAGCGATGTGGGCCTTGTGGCGGGAAGCGCGGAGGGTGATTGTGGTGGATCAGCAGGGGTACAGGTGGATTGGCCTTGGCTGTCACTGGCTCGTTAAGGACCTAAGGTGTTTTGCTATCTTTGTTATTTGGGCAACACGAGGTCGGTGATCCCCCCAGAATTTTTTGACATTGGTCTATGGTACAGATATGTATTGGGGGTGATTATATGTGTTATGTTCTGGCATTAGAAGACTTGTGGAGGAGAGGACTGGGCGATATAAATCGTTACCGGAAGTTCATCTGATTACTAATTTAGAGAAAAAAAATATATATACACGAGAATCTTGAAGAATTTAGATAACTACAGTAAGTACAATTAATCATGTCAAAATTTGAGTGGTCTTCGTGATAAGTAGACTTGATAAAGGGTACCTTGGGATTAATTTCATATTAGGTATTCGGTTTATTGGATATTGGCCCTTTGAAGATTATTAGTATGGGAGGGGGGGGGGGGTGCGGTGAGAATTTCCACCATCATAGGAGAATGTGCATCTGATGTTGAGGGCGGAGGTCATAATCATTTACCGGGGGATGACCTTTTACGGTTAAGAGGATGGACCTTACATAGTTATGGTTACGTTCTTGATTTAATCTACGGAGAAGTTTAGAGAAGAAATCATTCAGTGGTTTAATCATGGTTGGACCTTGGTTTTATAAGGGGAAATTATCTACTTTAGTGAGTTGGAATATTAGTGGCATGATTAGAGAAGACCATCTGGGCTGAGCTCAGCAGAAGGCCGCTTGTCTTACCTCGAACACAACTGTCTGGTCAACGCTAGTGAAGGTAGAGAATATTTTCCTGGTTTATAAATTATAAAACTTTATCTAATTAAACATGAAAGTGCTTTTGGGGTTAGTTACCAGAAGGTGAAATTACTGCAACTTTTAGCTTGTTTTAACTGGTTCGGAGAATCATTGTGGTTTAACTAGAAAATGTCTCGTACTAGAGATTATCATGGGTTTATGAAGGGCAGGTCAGCCCGGGTTCTCATTAGATTGTATTAATGACATTTTTTTTCAGGTTTAGTTAAAGGGAGAGGTCATTGTTAACGTTGTACTAGGAGACCGGAGAACCCTGCTGGGATAAAGTTGGAGAGGGTGTACAGTATATCTTAAAGTTCCTGGTCGAGTGGAGAGTAGAGGCAATGGTGGATCAAGAGATAGAGGAGGAGGCGGGGAGGAAGACGATTGATTGATTTTGATTTTGCCTTTTACAGCGGCTAGTTTATTGTGCACCTCATACTCATCCTGTGAGCGGTAACGCAAAAGGATTACAGAGTATGGTTTACAAAGGGTCATAATAATTAACCCCCGTGGTCAGGATATTATGGCACTGAATGTTACACAGTATTTCAATTACATTATTTGTTTAGTTCTATACATACAGGGTAACTTATTCACAGCTGCGTGAGTACAGGCGTGTGAGGCAATAAGTCTGGCCGCACACTTTGTTATTCACATTTACGTGGGAAGTATTCAAGCACAAAGTATGTTTGGTTCTATACTTGGGAACTGATATAGTTACTAAGTGCAAAAAAGTGGATTCAATCTTAATATGTCGGCTATCTTCCCATTAGAGATGAAGTGTTGTGCCATTTCACACACAGTGTGCTTGGACCTGTCCCTAGAAAGTTCTATCTTCACACAGTCGAGGACGTAGTGTTCAAGTGTGTGGCCATATGTCTGGCCACACTCTTTACATTTAGTCTTGCTTACATCTGCTTGGGGAGCATACTGCCAAAGGTACTTATATCCTAACCTTAATCTAGCGGTTACAACATCTTGTAATCTAGTGATTTTGATACTTGCTCCATATACATATTGCACTCATCATGGTAAACTATGGATCGACTAGTGCCCGTTTGCACTTATCTGCTTGCGTCAATTTCATCAATAAGTTCTTTCCTAATAACAGTTTTAAGGGTTCCTTTTGACAGACCCATGTTCTTTGAGGCCTATGTGAGAGGGAAAACCACAACAGTTTGATCCTGACACCCCGGTCAACAAGGTATTTATATTTGTGTCTGGCTTCAGAGACAAGCGCGTGACAACTTGAGTTGAGAGTGTCAAGGACAAGTAGTGAGGATAGAGAGTCAGTGATGATGAGACTGTCAGTAACAGTGGTTTCAATGAATTTAATAGCTGTGAGTATGGCAACTAATTCAGTTTGTAGAGTGGATGCCCAGTTGTTAATTATACCTACTTTCTCAATTATATTACCGTCAGGTTGAGTCACACAATAGCACTTCCAGCCCTCCCACAGGCGGTGTTAAGAGATCCATCAGTGTAGATGGTCTGTGTGATGTTATCATCAATATGTAGAGTGTGTATGTGTTCAAGAGCTCTCACTTTGGCAGTGTGTTGGAGATAAATGCTTTGTATTATTAATTTTTCTGGCGGTTATGTCGCTATTGTGATATCGAAGGGAACTCTCCGCCAGGATGGAAGGAAGTGCTATTGTGTCTCAACTTTGTACAGGTGGTCTAGTCCAAACATCTTCATATGTGTAGCTGTAGTTTGAACCCATTCAGATTCACCGGTCCTATGATTCATACATTCTAGCAATTTTAAGGAAACAATGTTATCCGGATCACCACGCAGAAGCCTCAGGGCTATCATGAGGTTGATTTCAATTATTCTATCTTTGACACTGGGTATACCTAGTTCTTTCCTTATATTAAGTACTTCAGAGCTCATGGGACATCCTAGGATAATTCTGAGGGCTTTAAATTTCATTTTCTCGAGCTTGTCAACGCCTTTCCTGTCACAAAGGACCAGGGTTGGTGCGTGGTACTGGCTTTCATGTTCTTGCTTGACTGTGATTCTATGTCTGTTGAGTTTACCGCCAGTGGGGGTGTCATTGGATACATGTATACTAGCCTAGGTACATTGTTTTAGCAATTCTAATACTACCACCATAATGTGGGCTGTATCCCGCTACACTTTTAAGAGGTTTCAGTCTGCCAGTACATTGGCGGGTTAGCTGTTGCATGGCAACAATGATGTTTCCTATCTTTTTCTTGGCGGGGCCGTGTTTGCAGTTACCAGCTTATTTGTTGAACACCTTAGTTTTCTCAGTGGAGATAATAAGACTCAGGTTCTCACAGGCTGCGTGTACATGGTTCAGTGTGGTTTGCATTTCACGATGAGTTTTAGTATATACAAGTGATCGCGAGCCCTTCGCGCCCGGTGAAAGTTTGAATGCTCGTGCTTGGTTAGACTACAGCGAATGATGGTGCGCCAAGTCCGTAGACTTGCATTGTTTTCCATCATAAATAAAATGTTTATTTAATGCCTCCCTAAAAAAAAAACATCGACATGGGACCAGGTTTGTTCCACTCTAAGAATTTTTTGCAATTTTTCCACCAAGTTTGATGAAAAACGATTGTGCCGTTTCGGCTGCCCAGAACAGACACACAGACAGACAGCTATTTCTACAGTATATTAGATAATAATATTATCAGCATAGCTGATTGTGATATTGCTGGGCTTGTCTGGTATTAAATTTAATAATTCATTCATAAGAACATTGAACACAGTGTGGCTAAGTACTCCACCTTGAGCGGTACCAAGTTGCATATCTTTAACTTCACTTTTGTAACCCTGAAACAGTGCAGCAGCCCTTCTGTTGGTTAGGTAATCACTTATCTAGTGTAACAGCCTACCTCCTATGTCCATTTTGGCTAGTTCGTACAATACCAGTTGCCTATTGGCAATATCAAATGCAGCTTTTAGGTCAAGAAATGTGGTGTATCTGTGCCTTTCATCACCATGCACAGTTAGGAATGTGGTGATGCAATTATGTACACCTTTACCATGGGTGAATTCATTTATGTTAGGAGACATGTGTTCTCTGATTCCATATAAGAGTCTGCCAAGAACCATCCTCTCCAAGGTTTTACACAGGCTGTTCTGGTTTCGGTATTGGTACAACAATACTGCTGGTCGATGATGTGGGTAGTTGGCCCTCGGCCTGACTCATATTGTACAATACCAATAATGGATTGCCCGGCACACGCCTTAGTAGTCTAACGATGGTGTAGGTGAGTCCATCCTCTCCAGAGGAAGTAGACCTACCCCTGGCGAGGGCGGCGTCAAACTCCCACCCAGTGTATGGAACATTACTTCTCTCTCCAGACTTCGCATCAAGGAGTCCCCGAGTCCCAGCTGGTAACATGTCATAGCTCGACACATGAGCCCACTTTGCTATTAGCTCATTCGACTTTTGCAGAGGGTTTGGATGGGAGACGTGTCTGCTGTTTTTACCTCTGATTGTGTTTATGTCTTTCCAGGCTTTGCTGAGGGATGTGTGTTGGTTCAGGCTGTTGACATATGTCTCCCATGCATTTTGTTTGAGTTCGTTTACACGTTCCCTGACAGCAGCAAGGGAAACTTGATACAATTATAACATTTGAGGTGTTCTAATTTGTTTGTAACCCTTACCCACCCTCTTGACTCGAGCCCTGATTTTTTCAAGTTAGGGTCATCATAGCACTGCTGTTGCCTGTTCCCATGATGCTGGCTACGTTTTCTCCTTTTTTTGGTGGGGGCATTGTTGGTGAAGTATGTATAAGTCGTATCTATCAGATCATCATGGAAACTTTGGTAGTTGTCAGGCTTGTAGTCGTTGTACCAGTCATGGATTAAGTCTATGAACTGGCTTTCATGTTCTTGCTTGACTGTGATTCTACGTCTGTTGAGTTTATCGCCAGTGGGGGTGTCATTGGCTTCATGTATACTAGCTTGGATTGGGCTGTGGTCAGACATAAGATCATTGACAACATCAGAGCTATGAGTTGTGTATGATAGATTAAAACCAATACAGTTGTCTAGAGCCCCGCCATAGATGTGTGTTGGTTCATTATTACCTATAATTTGAACATCTTCATATGCGCTGAGAAATGAGATAAGTCTCCTACCATTGGTGTTAGTGGTGGGGTCACTTAATTTATTGTGTCTAGTATTCAGGTCACCCATCAGGACAGTGGGCTCAGTGTGTAAAAAGTCTGCGAGATCTGTGTACTGAAGCTGATCTGAAGGAGCATAGGCGTTTAGCACGTTGAGTGTGGAGTTGCCCAGGTGGATAGTGTTACGAGTTGGGGCTTTAGAATATAGTTAAAAGTCTACCCAGATCCCAACAGGCAACAACAACAAAAAACAATCGGACTATAAAAGGGTAGACAAAGGATGCGAGTTTTTGTTGTGTATAATAAAGTACCAAAAATTCCTAAACAAAATATTCAGCTTTCTATAATTTACCCTTAACCATACTTAACCTAAACATTACAGTATATACATATTTATACAACATACAATAATTTTAAAGCAAGGTGGAGGTGGGAGGCAATATAAGATTACAAATACTTAAGTGCGGAGCTGAGATGGCTGACGAGTAAGGCTGAGTATTGTAGAAGACGGTAGGTAGTCACTGTGCCGTAGGTTTCCAGGATAGGTGATCCTGTGGTCACTTCCCAGAGTGAACTGAACTCTCCTCGAACTGGAGCTGACGAAGAAGACTTTGAGGAGGTGACGCAACAACCAGGATATGGAGAAAGGAAACCCCGGAGTGGTAACTAAGAGTAGTCATACTCGGGTTTCGTCCCTAGATGGCGTTGCTCGTGGTGCTGGGTAGGTAGATCAGGACAATAGATGGCGTGGTTCGTAGTGCTGGGTAGGTAGATCATGGCAATTGGTGGCGGGGTTCGTAACAATAGTGATCCCATGGTACTGAAAGTTGGTAGTCTTTTTGGATACAAGAGGTACATGCAGTAGTGACTTCTCAACATACATCAAACATGTGTGAGTAGAACTAGGATCATAATACACAAAATTGGGCAGACTGGGTGGGGGCTTACCACCATTTTCTCTTTGTGTTTGTTCATCTATACTGACCATGTCCACAGAGGCATCAGTAGAACTGTTACCAGTATCACTATTTTCCTCTTCGTGGACACTAGTTGCTGGTGGGTTTTGAGTTTCCACATCTGGTACTGACATCTGAATGTCTTCAGTTTGACTGTAATCTTGCCATAGCTGCTGCACTGTGTTGTTGGTGTTCTTTTTCTGTAGTGCATCACATAGGCTCCTTAACATATCAGCTTCAGCTGCAAATTGAGCTTTGAGTTCTTTAATTTCATTTTTCAAGTCATTGATCTCTTCACTTTGTGCGTGTTCACGAGGTGTGTTGGCAGCTACCTGTTGTGTCGATACGTCTGTGTTGCCCCATGCTGATCTTTCGATGACTGCTGGTGATGATCCTGGAGCTTTGGTGGGGGGGGGGGGGGCCTTGGGTTGGCCGTAGGGAGTACCCTAGCAGCAGTAGTGTTTCTTGAGACCTGCCTGGGTGGCGGGTCTGGGCGTTGAAGGGGCGTAGGAGCTCTAGGACAGTCACGGTGCCATACAGGAACTCCAACTGTTTTGCAGTTAATACACTTCTGTTGAATGACACCCCCTTGAGAAACTGTATTTCTGCAAGCCTGTGTTGCATGTTGTCTTGAGCAGAGACCATACCACGGCTTAGGAGAGGGGCATAATCAGGCCGCAAGGCCCCAGCGTTGAGAATTGTAACACCTCCGGGTAGGGGGCTGATAGAGAGAGGAAGAGATGGGTGATGCAGTGTTCGGTGGAGGAGGAGGAAGAGGATGCAGGAAGGAAAGGATGGATGCCGCAGGAAAGGCAGTGTTGGGTGAGATAGAAGAGGGGGAGGAGGAGGCAGGGAGGAAGAGATGGGTGACACAGTGATGGGTGATATAGAGGAATAGGAGGCAGGGAGAAACAGATGAGTGACACAGTGTTGGGTGAGATAGAAGAGCAGGAGGCAGGGAGGAAGAGATGGGTGACACAGTGTTGAGTGAGAGGGTGGAGGAGGAGACAGGGAGATAGAGATGGATGGCAGGGTGGCCTGGGATAGGATGGGGGAGACACACTTGATTAGTATTGTCTAATTGGATTCCGCTTAATTAACCTTTGCTTAGCTGCGGCGGGCGGAAGCGGTGCGCCTCTCATCATGGAGGTCCCCGGTCCAGAGTTAACATGTAAAGAAGGGAGTCCTCGCTTACCTGTACAGGAATTAAGGAGTAATCGTATAAATTAAAAGATAAAATATTACCTAGATTGCCATGATAAATTAACACACCCTGGTCTGTTTTGTTTACATTATTTTCCGAAAGTATCTGTGAGTTGAATATATTTCGTCAACTTTGATGTTGATGGTGTAAGTTACAATATATCAATGCGTTTCAGAATCGAAGAGTTTTGTGCATCAGATATAAAAAACTAAAAAAACTTTGCTTTTGTCTCAGAAATATCCCATTAAAGGTTTCATTCTATGACTGAAGGAACATAACTCACCTGTCCATCAATTTTATATTAATATTTACTAATCCTCTATACGGTGCTGATATGACAATACAGTATACGTGACTAAGAATGTTATAATTAATATATGCCATCAATAGAACTAAACGGGAAGCCCTATTTTTAGTCTTCAAGATACTACCTCGTGAATACCGTCAGCATCCAATCTCCTATCGTAAAAAATTCCTATAGATCCAGACTATATTTATTGGAAGGCTCGTATGAAAAGCGGCAGTGTTCTTACAATGTAATCACAAAGGCCGTACCTCAAGCAGTATTCAAGAGAGCGGGGCCTTTAGTGTCAAGGCCCAGAGATATTAAGGTTATATGTGTGTACTAGAGGAAATTGCTTACATTTTCATCATTGCTGTCTTTAATTTTTTTAACGAATTTGTGATCCACTTTTGTTCGGCTGAGAAATACGAAAAGAATGTGGTGAGTAGTAACCGGATTCTTAAAAGATTCAAACATTAATGCTACCACTCCTCTTTCTCCTTTCCCAACCCTTTGCCTCCTCCCCCTACCCCTCTCCCATCTCCCGTCTTTACCCCTTACCCCTTTCTCTGCCCCCTTCCCTCATTTCTTTTCTTCCTCTCTCTTCCCCTTTCCTACAGTTGTTCTTCCTCTCTCTCTCTCTTCTCCCTTCCCCCATTCCCCCCTCACCCCCCTCCTCCTCGGTCTTTGGGATATAAGAACACACCTTCCTCGCTCATTTAAGCTACGAGAGACAAATATGGTGGCCAAGACTTGAGTCTAGATTGCACTGAGATTTTGTAGTGACATGATGTGATCTCTCAGGTCCAGTAAAACTAGCTGAGGATGTGTCTTGAGAGACTGGTCAGGTGAGGCTGAGTATGTTACATCATCTTCAACTCCGTGTCCGTGTCTGATACTCCGCCAGTATTATTTAATTAGCCGGAGGGGAGGAAATAATTCACTCGGCTATGATAAAAAAAAAAGGATTTGAGCGTCCCTCGGCGTCACAGATCGTAGAATATATGTGATCTCTGATGCTTATGTAATAGATCGTTGAGTAATGTGTGGGGAAGCTCCAGCTTTTCGTCAACTGTACAAGATATTCCTCACTGATCCCATATAGACGTTATTGTATTTAATAACTTCAAAGAAATGTATCGCTGGCTTCAGTGTTTTATAACGGTAGTCTGGTTAGTGCGTGTCTGTAGTTTTGTTTCAACAGTTTTCTATGAGTTTATATAATATCTTAAGAAATATACAAATTTTAAGTACTTAGGCAACATGAACTTACTCTAAGTCTATAGAATACATGTAATTACTTTGTCAGTTGAAGAGGTTCAGGTGTGTGGTGTGTTAGTGTTCTGTGGAGAAGTGTTCCTAACTAGGTTGCAGGTCTCAGAGTACCATGATCGCAAAATGGCTCTGGAGCTTCTCTAGGGAACTGTAACGCACCTAGGCAACTGTACACATATTAGCCAATAGACGTGACCTAGGGTTTCGAGGCGTGCCTAAGTAGTCGCACCTATAGGGCATGGCACGTGTACACAGACCAGGACACGCGTGTAAGTGGGTCACTAACGCCGCTGGCACGTGTCGGGACCTCCACACCACCTAATTGTAGAAACGAGATAATGACGCGGGAGTATGCCTCGGGGGATGGCAGTGACGAGCGACTAAGACAAGACCGACACAGAAGAGGGAATGTCCTTTGTGGAGTGACTGGGTTAAGGAGATAGACTGACTGGAGGATTAACTTGGTAGGGGGACTGGGTTGGGTAGTGACGGAGTGAAGAGGTTAAGGAATTTAATTTATTAAAAAATTACTGGTTTGGAGATTGACTGGGAGAAGGGTTGACAGGGGTGGAGTCGGGATGTAGCTGGATTGTGGATAATTTGGCTGATTGGGGGTGGAAGTAGAGGGTTTAGTTTATCCTTTTAAGGTGGAGAGGAGGGAGAGTGCGGGACGTCGACTGATGGTGGAAGAACGGGAGCAACAGCGAGAGCCGTGAAAAGTTCGACAAGGCATGGTTCCTGGCATCGGTATGATGATAAATAAGACTTAATAGACAAAGAAGATAATCTGAAGGAGTTAACTTTGCAAAACCGTCCATCCCACCAACCACTTCCACCCACACCAACCACTTCCACCCTCACCCACCACTTCCACCCTCACCCATCACCTCCACCCACACCCACACCCACTACCCACACCCACCACCTCCATCCACACCCACCACCTCCACCCATATCCACTACCTCCACCCATATTCACCACCTCCACCCACCCACCATTTCCTACCCACCCACCATTTCCTATTCACCCACCACCTCTTTCCCACCCATCACCTCCTACCCACCCACCACCTCCAGCCCACCCACCACCTCATCCCACCCACATAGGCAACCAAAATTTTGTGGTAGGCTCGAGCGGTGTGTACAAGGGAAGGACTTTTGGGAAAGGTTGTAGTAAAGAGTAATTTTCGTTAATGGAAACCACCGGTAACGACAGTTATGGTCACGAAGGCAGCCATTATGCAGTTAGTCTCTGGACACCTTATTACTCCTACACTATGTTGTACGAAAACTCTGAACACAACGTAAACACATTGAAAAGGTGCAAAAGAAGGCATACAAGATTATTCTCTCCCCTCCCGACTCCACATACCAAGAAGCTCTCAACACACTGACCCTTTCGACTCTCACTGACCATCACCACGACCTCATCTGCAAATTTGGTAAGAAGCTTCTGCACCATCTTCGACACCGGCTCCTACTACCACCTGAGATCCCTAGCCCGAGAATTATTGTTCGACACCACAACCGCATCCAGCCCATACGTGCACGAACTGATCGCTATAAAAACAGCCCAGTCCCAACCATTGTAAAAATTATCAATAACTTGTAATAAACCAGTGTATTCACTCCCAGTTAATATTACTTCTTGCACTGTCACTATGTTGAAATGCCCTGTAGTTTGAGCTTTTCCCCATCTAGTTATTATATATCTTATTTGTATCACTTATGTTATTTGTATATTATATGTAAATCGAAACCCATTCCCCAATTATGTAACTGTATATTTTCAGCCTTCTGGCTGCCAAGCTCTTTCAATAAACCGTTAATAATTATTATTATTATTATTATCATTATTATTATTATTATTATTATTATTAGATGATAAAACAACACAAGACGATTATATCCTCTTAAGTAGTTGATTCCTCACCTTAAAATGATGACTCGTCAAAATACAATAAACTACCTTGAATGACATAGGTCTTATACGTGGGTGATCGTAGTTAGATGTTGAGGTTAGAGGAAATAACTAGAGTAGTGTATATCAAGGTAATGTTACCTGTCGTGTGTACTAGTCGTATATAATGGTAATTGTAGCGTATGACAACCTGGATATAATTTCCGCAGGTAACTACCAGGTGAAACCCTCTCCCTAATAGCTCATCGCAACAGCTTCCGACAACAGCTACACCTAACAACTTTTCCACAGCAGCTTCTTCCTGCTGTTCTCTATAACAGCTCACCATGACAGCTCTCACAACAGCCTATCATTATTATTTCTCTCAACAACCTTCCACAAAGTCTTCCTTCAACAACCTCCGCAACAATATCCTTTCCTAACAATTTCCTCCAAGAAAATCTCCCCAAAGCTTTCCCCAATAGTTTTCCTCCCACAACATCCACCAAAAGCTTTCCCCAACAATCTCCCTCCTACAATAACTTCCCCCAACAACAGCTTCCTCCCCCACCCCAACAGCTGCCGTGACGCACCTGATGCTCGCTCCACCACCACCAACACTTCACAAGTTGGCTCAAGAATATGAAACAGACGGTCTTGCCCACAAACAGTTGTTCTGGCCCAAGTTTGTTTTTACCGATGCTAAAGTTCTGAAGTTTAACCAGGTTCTGATCTCCTAGGAATTTGGGATGATCAGCGCTGGACAGGTGCCTCACAAGGTATCTGTAACACCTCTTGGAATGTTACAACATCTAGTATTTACACTTACTTGTTTTATATGTAATAATTGTTTTGATATTTAACACTTGTCAGACATCCACACCTGTTCTGATATTCACATCTGTTATGAAGGAGGAACACTACTCCTGCTGCAGTGAACCAGGAGGGAAGTATTTGTGGCATTTCACTCCAGAGAAAGATGACATCAGGAAACCAGCTGAGATAGTGGCAGATAACATTGTGAACTGGCTCAGAGAGAGGAACGTAGACCAGTCCCTGCAGGCCATTGGAGGGGACAGCACCAACACGAACACAGGGTGGCAAGGGGGGGTCATACAGTGGATAGAGCGGAAGATTGGGAGGAAGCTGGTCTGGATTGTTTGTGACCTCCACACCAACGAGTTGCCACTCAAACATCTGATCCAGGAGCTGGATGGCAAGACTCTTTCAAACAACAGATGGTCTGGTCCTCTTGGCAAGATGCTGGACTCTGCCACTGAGTTAGGTTAGGTTAGGTGATTTCGAATAGAGTTTAAAATTATGATAACTAATTGTCCAGTAGTTAGACGATATTGATCTATCGTCCTTCTTTAAAATCGGTATTACATTCACTATCCTCCAGGATTCTGGTACCACACCTGTTTTTAATGACATGTTAAATAAGTTTGCTATGGACATACTAAGTTCTTCCTTACATTCCTTTAATACTCTGGCAAATATTTCGTTGGGTCCGGGTGACTCATTAGGTTTTAGTTGATCTATTTGTTTACTAATATCGTTACTAGTCACGTCAATCTTGGTAAATCTATTTTCTTCACTATCTCTATAGATAGTCGGTGCATCGGATATCATGTATAAATTTTAGGGTTGCGAAAATTGATGAAAAATATCTGTTCAGATTATTTCTCATTTCTCCGTCGTTACCAATTAGTTTACCGTTGCCTGACTTTATTGGTCCATTCTTGTCTCGTGTTTTAGTTTGATACATTGGAAGAATCCGTTGGGGTTTGAGTTCGCTTCCCTTGCTACATTTAGTTCACTATTTCTCTTTGCTTTTCTTATCTCTGTCTTAACATTACTGGCCATTGCATTATAAAATTATCTGAGGTAAACTTCATCACGATTGATTTTCCTACCTTTAGCTTTCCTTTGTCCAATAATATTTTTTTAAATAATTATTTATCCATCTGGAGTCATTGTTATTTGATCTGAGTTTTCTATATGGTATATTCTGCCTTTGTGCATTACGTAACTCATTATTTAAAGTGTTATGGTGCTCGTTAACCACATATTTCGTGATCAGGTCACCCTCAGTGGTCATATTTTGTGAGATAATCGTTGTCATGTCACCTAGTAAAGTGGGGTCGCCCTCTGTGGGCACATTATGTGAGGTCACGCTATTTACCACCTCTCGCTAGGTCATGTAGTTCACCTCAAATGTAACACTCCTTCTCTCAGCCTTTTTCTCAATCCGTCAAAGTTGGACTTACGGAAATCTAAGACATTAATGTAATTTTCCTTACGACTGACATTACGTTCTACTTTAAATCTCACTTCTTGTGTTCGCTTTTAGTTAGTTCGCTCCCTACCTCGACATTACTAATGAGGTTTTCTCTGTTTTGACAGAACTAAATCGAATATATTATTACCCCGGGTGGGTACGGCTATATGTTGACTTAGGAAACAGTCCTGAACTGTTCAAAGAAAAATCCTCTGAATTTGAGTTATCCGTAAGGTCGGTCCAGTGTATTGATCTTCGTATTGGTTGACTACGATATTCATGATTTGTTTTGTGTCAACATTTGTGAAAAAATTATTTACCCTTCAATTTTAATCATATGGCGTATTTTTTTAACATATAAATAAAACCGGGGGAGACCATTCACATGTCGTCCCTTTGCCAAAGGCCGAAAATATTTGGATACAAAACATATATCTAAGCTTTCTTGTTTGCGGGATGAGTGTGGTGCCACTGGTCGACTTCCCACCCATCGAAACATAACATCTGAATTCGTGAAATCAATGAAAGAAATTGCAAGGTATCGAACACAACTCACCGGCAGTACAGTTATATAAAGGAGTATAAAGTATTTTGCCGAGATTCACATATAAAAAAAGAATATCAATAGACTGGAATTGCATTAGTCAATACCAAGCGAGTATTGCGGCAGGTGCTATGGTGGGGATCGGGCGGCTGTTTTCGATGAAGCAATTACTGCAAGCTAATAAGGGAATGTATAAACATTTAATTTGCTAATAAACAAACTTTTTAAGCTGGAATTCAAGTGCAAGGCAATCAATGGTATGCTTATTATTATTGTTGTTGTTATTATTATTATTATTATTATTATTATTATTATTATTATTATTATTGTCATTATTATTATTATTAGTATTAGTATTAGTATTATTATTATTGAAACTCTTATTGAAAATGAACACATTTTTATACTTATGTTTTAAGAAAAGAAAATGACAAGCTTCGGATACGTGATCATCAGGTAATAGAGTGATTGAAAAAACAAAAATTTTTTGTACATCCTTCATCTGGATGTGAATTATTACTCTTTTTAATTACCTTCAGCTATATTACTCCCAAGTCTACATTATTATTTAACATCTATTATCCCTTCAGTAGTTATAATATGGCTATATTAAAAGTTTTCTATACTTAAGGCCGTAAGTATGTCCATTACATTTATTTTACCTTTTATCTCAACTCTCTCTCTCTCTCTCTCTCTCATTGCAGTAACTAGTAGTACGTCTATTAGTTCTCTGCCTTTCTTGATAATTTATTTCTTTTTATTCATATTTTTCTTCCTGTTATTCATATTCTCTCATTTTCTCTCTATCACATTGTTCATAACATCATGTTAAATATTATCTTCCTTTAATACACTAGTATCATATTTTTCTCGTTATTTTAAAGGTCTCCTGGACAATGTAATTTCCCCATAAACTTCTAAGTTAATCTTTTCTACGTAACTCATAGCTTTTGAATTTTACACAAAATGTTTTTTTTTCCATTGTGATATTTTTTTTATGCTGTTGACAATTCCTGTTGTAACATCTGTTGTATTACTGTTGACGCTGGTGATAGTTCCGTTTATAGGTTTGTCTCGTTGAAGATTATTTTATGTTTAGCTTCTACTTGTTTAGCTCATGTGTTTTTCTGCTTCTTCCTTCTATACACGAACGTTCTGTTTTTTTTTTGTTTTTTTTTAGTTGATCTTACTGATATTAGTCGTTTTCAGTTTCTGTGTTATCCTCCTCCTTCTCTAATTCTTCGTCTTACTCTCTCTTTCTCTTTTTACTCTCTTCTTATTCTCTTTTCAACTTCTTACTCCCTCCTCCTCTTTATTCTTCCTACTTTCCTCTTCTTTCCCACTTCTCCCCTACTTCCTTCTCCACCTTTCTCTTCTTCATTTCCCCTCCTCTTTCTTCCTTTTCCTTCCTCTTCTCCCCTCATCTCCTTCTCCTGCTCTTCTTCCTCCTCTTCGTGTTCCTTCCCCTCCCTTCCTTCCTCCTCCTCCTCCTCTTCCTTCTCCTCTTCCTCTCCATTTTTCACCTCCTCCTCCTCCCCCACTTGTAAATTACGTTCTCTCCATTCATTTACTCAACACTGCTCCCCTTCCTCCTTCATTTGTTGTTGACTTTTTCCTTTAGTCTTTTTCCTTTGCGTCTCTTTTATCTCTCATTTCTCCTCTTCCCGCTTTCATCAGTTTATTATATTGTCTGGGGTTGTGTTAAAGAGTCTCTGTTGCATAGAATTATGTTATCGTTAATGATTTATGTTTAATTATCTCTTGTCTCTCTAGGCTGTCCTTGCTTGTCTCTTTCTTTTCTTTATTCTTGTTTCATCTCTCTTGTCTTTGTCTATCCCATCCCCCCGATCTCTCGTTATCGTCTCTTGCATTACACACAATGATTAATTTTAACTAGTTTGTCTTTTTTTTTAAATCCAGATTTCATTCCGCCTCATGCACCGTCCCGTCATGTACCGTCCCACGTCATGCACCATTCCACGTCATGTACCGTCCCGTCATGTACCGTCCCACGTCCTGTACCGGCCCACTTCATGTACCGTCCCGTCATTTACCGCCCCACGTCTTGTACCGTCCCATGTCATGTACCGTCCCACGCCATGCACCGTCCCACGCCATGCACCGTCCCACGCCATGTACCGTCCCACGCCATTTACCGTCCCACGTCGTGCACCGTCCCACGTCTTGTACCGTCCCACGTCATATACCGTCCCACGCCATGTACCGTCCCACGTCGTGTACTGGTCCACGTGATGTACCGCCCCACGTCATGTACAGTCCCACGTCTTGTACCGTCCCACGTCATATACCGTCCCGTCATGTACCGTCCTACGTCGTGTGCTGGCCCACGTCATGTACCGTCCCGTCATGTACCGTCCCACGTCATGCACTAACCCCACGTGTGTGTGTGTGTGTGTGTGTGTTGACTCCATTTTGTTATTTGTTATTTATTCTCACTCGACTATTGTCCTTGTTGTTGTTGTTATTATGTTTGTTATATTTATCTCTCGTACCTTCAAATCCCCCCTCCCTCCCCCCACACACTTTTCTGAAAAAAGATACCGTTTATTTGTTTTTAATTTTTCTATGTTGATACTTTACGATTATCTTTTCGTGTTGTTCTTGTTGTTTTCGTTTACTTAACCTAACTATGCTCGTCTCTTTTAGCGAAGGTTTATTGTACAGTATATTAGTCGAGTTTCCTTTCTCGTTCATTTTAAAGATTTTTCCCGTTTAAATGCGTAATTACGATATTTTTTTGTTTACCTTTTCATGCAATTACTGTAGTGTTTTAAATATGTTTTTCCTTTACTGTTTTTTTTCTCTTTCTTTTTGCATTTTGTTTCTTTCTTTCTTGGTTTATGGTATTCCGATTATTTCTCTTCTATGTTATTGCTCATGTTGCATATACTGTAGTATCCAGGTAGTGGTGGGTGGTGTGTACTGTAATGTGTTCTCTCTCTCTCTCTCTCTCTCTCTCTCTCTCTCTCTCTCTCTCTCTCTCTCTCTCTCTCTCTCTCTCTACTCTTCTTTGATTTTACCACAGTAATCCCATGGTCTGGTTCTCCCCTCCCTCACCTCCCCCCTCCCGTTCCCTGGCATAACGTGCGTGCCAGAGCTACATATACCGGCCATCTTGTAATTCTCAAAGTTTATTATCACCCTTACGTTTGCTTCCAATATTTCAACTTCCTCGCACCACACCTCTCTCTCTCTCTCTCTCTCTCTCTCTCTCTCTCTCTCTCTCTCTCTCTCTCTCTCTCTTTTCCTCCTCTATCATCATTTCTGGACTTCCGTTTCTTGCTCCCTTCTCTTACTCTCTCGTCGCCCTTCTCTCCCTTTCTCACCTGCCCTTTCTTTCTCTTTCGCCTCTCTTCTCTTTATCACTTCTTTTCCCATCCTTCCTCCTGTCTTATTAGCCTCTTTCCATCACCTTACCTTTCCTCTACCTCCCTCCCTTTCTTCTCCTCCCTCCCTTTCCCCCCTCTCCCATTTCCTGCTGCCATTTCCCCACTACTTCTCTTCTTCTCCACCCTTGGCAACACCTTCAGGTCCTTTTTTTTTTTTTCATCTTCTCCCTCCTCTTTTACTTCCCCTCTTCCTTGGATCCCCCTCCCTTTCTCCCTCGTCCTCATATCTTCCTCCTTCCCCACTCCTCACATTCCTGCCTTACCTCTTCCACTGATCCTACCCCTCATTCTCATTTCCTGCCACCCCCCTCTCTTCCTTCCTCTTCTTCTCTTCTCCATTCCTCTCTTCCTCTTCCTTCCCCTCTTCATCTTCTTTCTCCTCTCCTCCTTCACCTACTCCTTTTCTCTTTCCTTCCTCTCCATTCCGCCTCTTTCCATCCTCTCCCCTCCTCCTCCTCCTTCCCTCCTCTTCCCTACCTCTTCCTTCCCTCCTCTCCCCTCCTTTTCCTTCCATCCTCTCCCCCTCCTTCCTTCCTCTGTCCTCCTCCTTCTCTCCCCCTCTCCCCTCTTCCCTTCTCTTCTCACCACCTCCTCCCCGGTGGCGTCATAATGTGCGTGAGTACGTTAGGAATATCGACTTGACCCGCGCCAGCCCGACAGTCCCCGTCACGCCACTCTCCCCTCCACCTCCCCAATGCAGGGTTACCCAAGTGATTCTTACTACTGAATCACGTATTACGCTTCCCCTGACCAGGTGAGACATGTATTATGCTTCCCCTGACCAGGTGAGACATGTATTACGCTTCCCCTGACCAGGTGAGACATGTATTACCCTTCCCCTGACCAGGTGAGACATGTATTACGCTTCCCCTGACCAGGTGAGACATGTATTATGCTTCCCCTGACCAGGTGAGACATGTATTATGCTTCCCCTGACCAGGTGAGTCATGTATTACGCTTCCCCTGACCAGGTGAGTCACGTATTACGCTTCCCCTGACCAGGTGAGACATGTATTATGCTTCCCTTGACCAGGTGAGTCATGTATTACGCTTCCCCTGACCTTGTGAGTCACGTATTATGCTTCCCTTACCAGGTGAGTCACATAATACGCTTCCCCTGACCAGGTGAGTCACGTATTACGCTTCCCCTGACCAGGTGAGTCACGTATTACGCTTCCCCTGACCAGGTGAGTCACGTATTGCGCTTCCCCTGACTAGGTGAGTCACGTATTACGCTTCCCCTGACCAGGTGGGTCACGTATTGTGCTTCCCTTACCAGGTGAGTCCCATAATACGCTTCCCCTGACCAGGTGAGTCACGTATTACGCTTCCCCTGACCAGGTGAGTCACGTATTACGCTTCCCCTGACCAGGTGAGTCACGTATTATGCTTCCCTTACCATGTGAGTCACATACGCTTCCCCTGACCAAGTGAGTCACGTATTACGCTTCCCCTGACCAGGTGAGTCATGTATTACGCTTCCCCTGACCAGGAGAGTCACATATTACGCTACCCGTGACTAGGTGACTGGCGTATTTCACTCTCCAGCCTGTGTGTGTGTATAAATAATAAAAATAATAATAATAATAATTAACGGTTTCTTGAAAGAGCTTGGCAGCCAGAAGGCTGAAAATATACAGTTACATATTTGGGGAATGGGTTTCGAATTACAAATAATATACAAGTAACATAAGTGATACAAATAAGGTATATAATAACTAGATGGGGAAAAGCTCAAACTACAGGGCATTTCAACATAGTGACAGTGCAAGAAGTAGTATTTACTGGGAGTGAATACACTGGTTTATTACAAGTTATTGATAATTTTTTTTTGATAATGTGTGTGTGTGTGTGTGTGTGTGTGTGTGTGTGTGTGTGTGTGTCTGTCTGTCTGTCTGTCTGTGCATGTGTGCGTGTCTGTGCATGTGTGCGCGTGTTCGCGCGCGCACAGGGTGGTGTAATGCAGCTAATGTGGCACTGCTTGTTCCCTCTCGCTTTCAGCTACCGCCGCTGGCTAGCCCTCGTGGTGAACAGGGAAGCAACCTTGCATAAGTCTTCCCTTGCAAGTACACAGCTTCTTCACCACCAAGACCCCTACTGTGCCTCCTCGTGGCAACACACGGTAACTGGGTGCCTCGTGGGCCCAGAATAGACCAGCAGGGGATCTCGGAGCAGCAGTGAGACTCAGATGGACGGTGCATAGGCCCGGTGGCATGTGGATACGTCCTGGCGCCTACCAACTATTGTCCCGTTGCTTTGTGGACTAACCTTGGTAGGTATAAGGGTACGGGAGTAAACCCCAAACTAAAAATCTGCGGTGGAGCCCCGTATCAGGCAGACATGCTTACACAGTTCCATTAAAACCCCAATGACGGAGTAGGCGGAAGAGGTGACCACCATGGGAACCCAACGACTACACCGACGGATGAAGGCAATACAAGATGAACAGGCTACTAAGGCGAAACCCTACAAACTGGGCTATTGGCAGTCCATTGCATCTCTCCCTCTACCCATCTGTTGCAACTATCTTCACCACTGGATCCGGAAAAGTGAGAGCCAAGATGTGTTGTTGCAGCCTGCGCTCCTGTCTCACCACTTAAATCAAATTAAATGCAACCATCATCCAGCTCATCATACTTTCCATCATCATCAGAACCCCTAATCCCCCATAAGTCCTTTGGCGACAGAGAAGTGGCGACGGGATAGACAGAGATGACTACCGGGAGGCTAGAGACACAACTCTGCATATGGGCGGCACAGATAAGAGGGTCGTTTATGCATTGGGATCTAGACAGCAGTACAATCCGGTTCCTTGTGGCAAAAGAGATGCCTAGGCACAATATCGACATAACAGCCATTAGTGAGTCCCGGCTCCCAAATGAGGTTCGACTCACAGAAAAGGGGTCCGGCTATACCTTCTTCTGGAAGGGTAAGCCTGCTGTGTGTGCTTCTATTATGCTCGCGACCTTCCTTCCCCTCCCTCTTTTAACTGGATGATTGGGTGAGTGTGTCAGACTACCTACAGTAGGTATTAAGGGTGAGCCAACTACTGTTTAGCTCCTACTTGTTGGGTCCTGACCACACTCCACGGAACCCACACCCTCTGTTAGGTGTACCTTGGTCCAGCTACTCTTAAGTTAAAAAAATACGCCCAAGGGAAAGATCGGTTGTGAGCTCTGTTGTGAATGACAAAATATTTTTTGTTTCATTTAATTAATTTTCGCTGTTATATTACATAAAAGCTGTAACTGTATAACTGTAACCATATTTTACGGTCACGTCCTGATAAAACTGTATTGTGTTGGAGGGAGCGTGCTGTGCGAGGCGGTCAGCCCCCGCTACAGCCCCCCTTGATCCTGTTGTGTTTATAGCCTGAGCCTCACACCCAGACCCGCTGCGGGTATCACCACCCCCCTCACACACACACACGCACACTAGCCATCGCTAATCCAATATTGTCAGCAGTCTTCCATAATACTTCTTCGGGTAATCTCTTCCTTGTCACTTCTCTAATACAACATTTATCTATTCTGGTCATTTTTTCTCAGTTGGAAATCATATAGGCGGCGGCTGGAGTTTGTGTGTATATTACCCCACAGTGTTGGTCCTCAGTACCTTCCCACATTGGCGCTGATGTTGTATCGCAGTATTGATTATCTTCGCAAATGTCAAACTACAGGCAAAGTTCTCGGGTGAAATATTGGTATTCTGGCAGCACAGACGCAAGTAGCTGAATGTACTTGTACCTATGTGAATGTTTCCACTCACGTGTGTGTATGTGTGTGTGTGTGTGTGTGTGTGTGTGTGTGTATGTGCCTGTGTGTGTGTATGTGCCTGTGTGTGTGTATGTGCACACGCGAATGAGTGAGCACGCAAGTTTGTGTGAATGCATGTTTATACCTGTTCAAGAAGTGAAAATGTAATTAATGAATCCGTGTAGGATATACAGCCTACACTAAGATGGTTACCTTTTTTTGTCCGAATTTATGATATAATGTATGTCTACTAAACCATGATAAAACAAAATATAAAGCCTCTCCCCTCACCCCAATTCCTCCTCCTTCCCTCTCAATGGCTCTCCACGCCTCATTTTGAGATAACTGATTCCGTCTATTAAGAGAACGAAGATAAAACGCTTCCACATCCTAAGGAATAAAAAAAAAAACGTTATCTCTACTTCTTCCGATGATGATGAAATGCGTCAGAATAGTTTTTTTCGGGATATGGGCGGATCACCCCATCATCGATAATCTGTGTCAGCTTTTGAACTCAGCTGACACCTTGTGACCTTGATAAAGAGCTGCCATCATACTCCCTGATCCCCAGGCCTGATCCTCGCCTCCTCATCCGCCTGTGTGTATCACCCTTAACCTCACGCTAGTGTGTGTGTGTGTGTGTGTGTGTGAACCTCATGCAGGCGTAGGTAGTGTACTGTATATCTAGCTCCCGGCCGGGGTAAGGAGGCTTATGAACTGACTCTGTGTTTTATATCAGTATACAACATTTCTCCTCGGAAAACTTGGCGAGTTATCGATAAATATAACACCACTGTCACCCCGCGTTCCTAAAACCAGCTACGTGGTCATTCTTATAATTTATCGGAGGTTTGTTAGAGAAGTATAATTAACCCTTTGTTATAGCAGCCCTCTGGTGCGTCCGCCCATAGCATTAAGAATTCCCTACTGATTGAGAGACTTTATTCTCCTACCACTGCCGGGTTTCATTTAATAATAATAATAATACTGAAAAATATGTTGGATGAGTTAAATGAATAGCCTTTGACATCGGCAGACCGGCTGAATAAAATGATAATAGGTTTTAATACCACAACAGAAATTTGGTAATCGTCAGACAAATGCTCTTACCCGACCTGCTGATTATTATTTTGGATGAAATAAAATCCTTTGACGAACAGTCATGTGGAAAGTGAAATAAATGAGGGTTGGTATTAAGTGCGGCTTCTCTGTTTTGTTACTCACAAATTATTATTACACGAAGTTATTAAAAACTGCGCAGCCAAAACCCTGCTAATAGTTTGTTGAAATTTTTGATAAATAAGTTTATTAGGAAGAGCGAGAGATGCGGATAAAAAGATGTTTAATTTCCCATTTGTGAAACGTGCTCGTGTCCCGCCTGTGTCGTCTGCCCTGCACACACTTGGAGGTGTAAATCACTTTATAAAGGTCATCAATACTGTATTAGTGTGCGACACTCGCTTGTTCAGCCCCGCCGGCGACTAAACTTGATGGTCCATTTTAAGAAAACCTTTCATATTTTGAGTAAGAGTTTGGACAGCGTCTAGTGACGGTGGGGTCGTGTTCTTGATGTCTTGCGAAGGTAATGCATCTCTTTCTTTCTTAAGTTATGAGCTTATTACAGATACATTTAGTCCTCCGTCCTCCCGGGAGGTAGAGAGGACGAAAGGTTACTTTTAAAGCGCAGTAATGTTTGTTCTCTCCTTCCGTCCGTCCGTATGTTGTCAACACGATAACCCGAACAGATAACTATTGATTTTAAGCAAATTTGATCTGTAGATATATCACAAGACCACAGACGAGTTCGATAGTAATCAATTTCTGTTATTATCGTTCAGTTATAGTTTCTTATAGACCTTGTTGAGATGCGACGAAATATTTTGTCACCTTTATTGGCAATTACTACACATGATCATAAACACAACTAAATATTTGTTTTTATGAAATTAACTAAAAAATAATTTATTTCTTCATTAAGTTATTTGTTCATACAATATCTACCTCTGTACGTATTTCCTAAATATTACACGTTCATAATATTTTTGTGATGGTTACTCCCTCCTCAAAGAAAATGGAAACTGACGTAAAAATCAAAGTTAAAATTGAACGTACTATCAGTATGTAATTTACGGTCAATGAATTACAATGGCTGCTTCATCTCCTGTGATGTCGCCAGAGTTTAATTTCCTGGGTTAAACGAAAGTAAAGACGAGTGTCAGCCTTTCTCTTTATCTTGAGTATGACAAAATGTTAATTTCCCCGTCGTTAATGAAGAGTGGTAAGCCTCTAATTTGCGCTGTTAGAGGACTCGAATGGCTGTCAACGGTGAGTTCTTCTCCTGATGTTGCTCCTGTCATTGCTACGGTCGCCTCTGCTTTATTGTTGTTGTTAATAATAATACTAATACTACTACTACTACTACTACTACTACTACTACTACTACTACTAATAATAATAATAATAATAATAATAATAATTAACGTTTTATTAAGATATCATGGCAGCCCAAAGGCTGAAAATATGCAATGAACAGAGGTGATAGGTTACATTTGGTGGAAGCGGGGAGTGGGTCACTTGATTGACAAAAGCTTTCAAATTGAAAATATATTAAACAAAGAGTCAACATATAGATTAACTATGGATCTGGTAATGTTTGAGCTGGACTTGTAAACATTCTTGTGACCTAATGTTGGCGCCCACTGTGTGGATGGTCGTTGCGTCATACCTGGCCGCTCATCCGCTACCTCACTACAGCTGCAGATCCACCACGTGGTCCGGGTAGGTTTTTAGCTCACATAGGGTGTTGGAGATGGTTCTTGTTCCTTATGTGATGTTATTAGGAATTCATAATTCTTCACTTAGGTGTAGTAAGGAGTCCCCATTTCTCTCCTGATGTAGTTTGGAGTCTTTCTTGGCTTTTCATCCAGTGTTGGTGGTGGTGGGTCTACGGCGGACTGGGTGTGTCTGGTCCGGTCAGATCAAGTATTTGACAGAGTACCGCATCAGAGGCTTCTGAGAAAAATTAAGGCTCAAGGTATCGAGGGGAAAGTTTTAAATTGGATAAAATCATGGCTCACCGATAGAACGAAGAGGGTCAGCGTAGATGGTGTTGAATCTGAGTGGGGTCGTGTAACCAGTGGAGTTCCCCAGGGGTCAGTAGTAGGCCCACTCTTGTTCATAATCTACATTAACGATCTAGATCCTGGGATCAGCAGTGACATAAGCAAGTTTGCGGATGACACCAAAATAGGGCGGCAGATTAATTCAGGGCAGGATGCAAATGCACTACAGGAGGATTTAAATAAATTGCAAGAATGGTAAGAAAAATGGCAAATGAAATTCAACACCCGCAAGTGCAGCGTACTTAATATTGGGGAGAACAAATACTGTCAATGTATACAGCCTTAACAACATCAACCTAGAAAAGTCGACTTGTGAAAGAGACCGAGGGGTACTTGTAAGCCCGGACCTACGGCCTAGAAAACAGTGCGTTAATGTTCGAAATAAGGCAAACAGATTATTGGGTTTTATATCTAGAAGTGTAAGTAATAAGAGTGCAGAGGTCTTATTGTAACTATATCTTGCGCTAGTCAGGCCACACCTCGATTATGCGGTTCAGTTCTGGTGCCCTTATTATAGAATGGATATTAATTTACTAGAGTCGGTGCAGCGAAGAATGACGAAAATGATTCCGGGACTTAGAAACCTTCCATATCAGGATAGGTTAAAGAAACTAAACTTGCATTCCCTAGAAAGACGAAGAGTGCGGGGAGATATGATAGAAGTATTCAAGTGGGTGGAAGGAATCAATAAAAGTGATATAGATAAAGTTCTTAAAATATCCGAGCAGGATAGGACTCGGAACAACGGATTTAAGTTGGATAAATTTAGGTTTAGGAGGAATATAGGAAGGAACTGGTTTACAAATAGGGTGGTGGACGAGTGGAACAAGCTTAGCAACTTTGTAGTAAGTGCTGGGACGCTGGAAAGTTTCAAAGGGAGGCTGGATAGATTCATGGATGATAGAGAGTGGTAGTAACTCTCGACAGGAGCTGCCATGCACAGGCCAACCGGCCTATTGCAGACTTCTTATGTTCTTATGTTAATCACGATTGTCGCTGTAACAGTTGTTTCTTTGTTTGGAACTGAAATTGTCACTTTTGTATATCAGTTGTGGGTTGATCGTCAATCTTTGCACTGTACTGTTGGTGGGAGGATGTTGATAAATCCAGATGGGGAGGAAGAGATGGGGAAAGGGAAAGCCCGACAAACTAGGCTGGCAGCTGTCTCCATGGTCAAGAGACCACGGCTGCGTCAGCAGGCAGCGCCGACGTCCTCACCCTATGAAGGCTGAAGACGTTTTTTTTGGTGGCTGTGTGTTTGATTTACTGTATATTACTACTACTAGTAATGGTGGCGATGATGGTGGTGCTTGCTTATGGTGGTGATTGTGGTGGCGGTGGTGGTAATGGTAATCTGTGGCAGGGGTGGTAATGGTAGTTTATTTATTTAATTTTTTTGGGGGGATTAGCCCACCCGGGCACAGGTCACTAACCCAAATCTGGGCCTGGGGAGGGGGGGGGGGTAATGTAATAATAATAATAATAATAATGTCATAGTAAATAACATTTATAATAATACAAAATTGAAAATAAAATTATGAAATTATAATGATAATAATAATAACACGATAATAATAATAATAATAATAATAATAATAATAATAATAATAATAATAATAAAGAAATACAAAAATTAAAAAATATATTAAAAGTGATAAACGATATATGTATGTTGTGTTGTCAATAGGAAGAGAAACAATTGAGACCCTGCAATTGCGTGTAAATGGGGCAGAAAGTCAGGTCAGCAACCTGGGTCTTGATCACAATTTTCGTGATGCTATATGGCAGCAGGGTCTACCATTAGAGAACACATTAATTAAGCTTCCAATATCTTCGCAGGCGGCAGTACCACCCTGTTTGGTAGCTGCCCTCTACCTACTACCTATAGTAGTTGGTAGTGGTGTTAATGGTAGTTTGTGGCAGTGGTGGTAATGGTAGTCGGTGGCAGTGGTGGTAATGGTAGTTGGTGGCCTGTAGTGGTAATGGTAGTCGGTGAAAATGGTGGTAATGGCATAAAAGAACATAATAACATAAGAAAATAAGGAGTCTGCAACAGGCCGGTTGGCCTGTGCATGGCAGTTCCTCTCGAGAGTTACTACCACTCTCTATCATCCATGAATCTATCGAGCCTCCTTTTGAAACTTGACAGCGTTCCCAGCACTTACTACAAAGTTGCTAAAGTTGTTCCACTCGTCCACCACCCTATTTGTGAACCAGTTCCTTCCTATATTCCTCCTAAACCTAAATTTATCCATCTTAAATCCGTTGCTTCGAGTCCTATCCTGCTCGGATAAGAACTTTATCTGTATCGCCTTTAATGAATCCTTTCACCCACTTAAATACTTCTATCATATTTCCTCGCACTCTTCGTCTTTCTAGGGAATACAAGTTAAGTTTCTTTATCCTATCTTTTTATGGAAGGTTTCTAAGTCCCGGAATCATTTTCGTCATTCTTCGCTGCACCGAATCCAGTGAATTGATATCCATTCTATAATAGGGGCACCAGAACTGAACAGCATAACCAAGGTGCAGCCTGACTAGCGCAAGATATAGTTGCAATAAGACCTCTACACTCTTATTACTTACACTTCTAGATATAAAACCTAATACTCTGTTTGCTTTATTTCAAATATTAGCGCACTGTTTTCTAGGCCGTAGGTCCGGGCTTACAAGTACCCTTAAGTCTCGTTCACAAGTCGACTTCTCTAGGTTGTTGTTGTTAAGGCTCTATATATTGACCGTATTTGTTCTTCAAATATTAAGTACGCTGCACTTGCTGGTGTTAAATTTCATTTGCCATTTTTCTTACCACTCCTGCAGTTTATTTAAATACTCCTATAGTGCATTTGCATCCTGCCCTGAATTAATCTGCCGCCCTATTTTGGTGACATCTGCAAACTTGCTTATGTCACTGCTGATCCCAGTATCTAGATCGTTTATGTAGATTATGAACAAGAGTGGGCCCAGTACTGACCCCTGGGGAACCCCACTGGTTACGCAGCCCCACTCAGATTTACACCATCTACGCTGACCCTCTGTGTTCTATCGGTGAGCCATGATTTTATCCAATTTAAAACTTTCCCCTCGATACCATGAGCCTTAACTTTTCTCAGAAGCCTCTGATGCGGTACTTTGTCAAACGCTTTGCTAAAGTCTAAGTAAATAACATCGTAATTTTTGTCATTATCTACTACCTCATAGACTTTCCTCAAAACGTCAGCAGATTTGTTAAGACAAGATTTTCCCTTTGTAAACCCATGTTGAGAGTAGTAGATTAATTTGCTTTTCTCTAAATGCGATCGGATGCTATTTGCTATAATTGATTCAAGAAATTTCCCCACGACTGACGTCAAACTAATCGGCCGGTAATTTGACGCTGATGCTCTGTCTCCCTTTTTGAAAATGGGTACTACATTTGCCTGTTTCCACAAGTCTGGCACAACTCCCGTGTCTAATGATTTTGTAAATAAATTTACGAGGGGTCCGCTAATCTGTTCCTTACACTCTTTCAAAACTCGAGGGAAAATTTCATCCGGCCCTGGGGATTTTGTCTTCTTTAATTTATGTATCTTGTTAAGAGCATCCTCTTTTCTGATAATGATATTCTTTAATTTCTCTTCTTCATTTCCCTTAAATATCAGTTCCACCTCTGGAGTTTCCTCCTGGATTTCTTCTGTGAAAACTGATAAAAAGTAGCTGTTTAATGCTTTGCTTATTTCCTCACTGTCATCGATCACTTCCCCCTTCCCTGACTTTAAAGGCCCCACTTTGTCCTTGACAAAGCAGATGATTGAAATAGCAAGATTTCATGTTCGGAAAACACACACACACACACGCACACGCACACCTACACACGCACGCACGCACGCACGCACGCACGCACGCACACATATTTTATAGTATATTATAAATACGAATAGAAGTTTTCATAAATTTTAATGATAATCTGTCATGATGAAAATTCTTACTAAAATTCCATTGTCACTAGACTTTGGTTGTGAGTAGTAATTTAATGTAGCTGGCTGCATGGAATAATGTTAGGGTTAGAACTGCTGCCACACAGGGCTCCGGTCACACTGTTTTTACTCTCTTAATAAAAAAATTCTCGACTTCTCACTATTTAGATTTAATTACAAGAACTAATTGAGTTTCTTCATAGAGAAAACTACAGGAAAATGTAACCGGGGGATCTTTTTTATGTAGTGACGTTGATGTTGGATGTTTCGTTGTGTCGGTGTAGCACGTGATTAGTTGATTATAAATTGTACAACGAAGCAAATGATAATCTAGACATGTTAGTTCATCATGGACTTGGTCGTGTGAGTGATAAACAATCTCCAGTATTGCATAGTTAACCCTGCACAGAGAGGCTGGATACAGGAAGCTCCTTCCCTTTACCAACTAGCAGGCTCAAGTGGGTTGACATCTGACTTCTTGTCTTCAATTTTGACATCTTCACACTATCTGACAAATAGAAAAATATTTCAATGTTTCATAATTCAATTGTTGTTTCAAAAAATATCAATTTGTTTATCAAAAATGCTGTAACAGAAATAACATAATAATTTCTTAGAACATAATGTTTTATACAATGATATAAGTAACTGCGACAATCAATATGCCCTACTTACAATAATTAAAATGTAGAATTCGTCTGGTAGAGTAGGTGCAAGTGCAATGAGAGCAAACCACCGTCTATGATATCTAGAAGGAGAGTGAGCCGGGCGCCTTATCCTCACGCTTGGTACAAGTCAAAACAAGAATTAAACTGTCCCACACGGAGAGCCTGTTCATGTTCATGTTCTGACATGCATATTGTACACAAGCTATAGAACCATAAAATACTCCATAATCCATATGCTTACATGAGATTAGTTAATATCAAGTGAATAATTCTAATCAAGTCTCATTAATTTGTTGAAATACTGATATTTGAAACTTTAAGGTATAATTGATGTAGGTGAGGGTTATTTCAATTCATTTTTGTTTGCTAATCTCAAGTTTAGACATAAAGAGGCACAATATTTTGACTACCAAATTTGATTTTTAGCATGTTGACAAAATTGACACACCCTACTGGGCATCCTCTAATGAATATAGTCTAACAAAGAAGAATTTTTCTTTTAGCTCTCATCCAGAGTGCCGGGGACTGACCACCTCACTTAAGTCGGGGGAGTACGTCATCCGCAAATTGATGATGGGATGACGTCCATAAATAAGAGAGCCTCAGCAGTTTTAGGGAGGCAGCAGCTTAGCCAGGCGTCCCCTACAGGTTGCCAGAACTTGCCAGGAGGGAACATCATCACCAAGATAACAGCTATCGTAAAACCTGGTGGATATCGTAAAAACCTATCTTAAGTATTGCTGGTTCTCTCCGCTAGAGGTGGGCACCGTACGTCTTGTTGTGTTCTCTCTATGGCTCCAGTGTCGGCGCTTCTGAACAAGTATCCCCCTCCCCTCTCACACAAACACACACACACACACACACAGTAAATTAACAACTCTTAAAAAATATGTGATACAGTACCAAATCACAAGTGGTCTCCCAGTCCGTCCGTCCGTTCGTGTGTCACATTTTATATGAAATACCATGATACAGCGGAAATAGGTGAGGAGGCCAGACATTACCCAAGATGGCCAGTAGTGTACCAGAACCCAATTATCGATCCAATGAGCGAGGAAGATTGGCTGCCAAATCCCATTAGCAGTTCGATGACTGTTTAATATTTAATTGGTTCCATATATCAGTTTCTACCATAAATTGAAATTTTAAAGTTATATAAAATGAATAATATGGTTACTCTTAACTGTAAGATATTCTTCGAGTTGGAGCTTATCTTTATATAAAATGTGGACGTTAATAACTCAATAGCCAGTTTAGTTCTGCAGCAGCAAGAGAAACAATGTAGTACTTAATAGTTGTGGTGTTTGGATTATATAAAAATAAATCTTTCTGTGGTTGATCAGTTTCCAGCAGAATTTTATAAACCAAACGGGAAAGAATGAGATAAAATGTTTGACTATATATGTAATTATACATACTTCAAAGGAGACCTTCCGAGTGATTTAAAAGAATCATTATTTGTATTATTATCTAAAAGGCCAGGAGCCTTAGAGTGCACCCAATTTAGAACTATAAGTCATACTTGCAAAGTTTTATTAAGAACAATGTTAATTAGAATAAAGTTAAGAATAGAAAGGGCGTTATCTGAAGAGCAAAATGGATTTTGAAAGGGAAAATGAATTAGAGAAGCTTTATTTGGTTTGAGAATTTTGAGTGAAATGGTTTAGGGGTCCAAATAAATGTTCATATATGCTTTGTTGATTTTGAAAAAGCTATTGATAAGGTAAAGCACAATGAAATTATAAGAGATTTTGGAAAAAAATAGGCATTAATGAAAGAGTTATTATAATTTTAAAGAATCTTTACTGGCAACAGGAGGCTGTAGTGTTAGTAAATAATGAACTTACTAATTGGTTCACGGTTAGACAGGTAGTAAGACAAGGCTGTGTTCTATCTCCAACATTGTACATATATACAGTATAATCAGAATTCTTAATGAGAGAAGTTATAAGTGGTAATGAAGGACTAAAAGTTAATGGTAAAGTAATATCAAATATACTGTTCTTATCACAGATAATGAAGAGGCATTATAAACACTGGTTAACAGATTAGTGGAAAATAGTGAAAAATATGGTTTAAGAGTTAATGCTGTAAGGACGAAATTAATAGTTGTTTCCAAATTGGAAATAAACTTAAAATAAAAATTATGGTAGTAACATTAGCTGTGATGGTAGATGTGCGGAAGAAATTCAACCAAGTTCAATTTGGCAAGGACTGGTGTACGGGTCAGAAGCGTGGACATTTTCAGCAGACACCTGAAAGAGGTTGGAGGCCTTTGAAATGTGGTGTTATAAGCGAATGCTAAGAATAAGCTACATTGACAGGAAAAATATGAAGAAGTAAAGAAATTTCAAGAGAAATACTTGAAATGTACAGAAAAAAGAGATACCTTGGTCATATAATTAGGGATGAGGTATAATAACAGTAATATTAATGGGCAAAGTTGAGGGTAGGAGGGTCAGGAGAAAGCATGAACTAGGATGGATGAATGAAATTAAAAACTGAGTCACCAGAGAGATACAAAACCTTGGAGGATTTGTAAAAATAGCCCGAGAACGTGGAGGACTGTGGTCGTCAACCCTCAGATATGAGGACGGTACTCTGATTGATTGATTGAAGTGTAATATATATACCATAATTATGTTTTGAATTCAATTTCAATTGTTTATTCCTTGATAGAGGAAGCGGGATCCTAGTGCTGTCACTAGGTACCCCTGTACAATGACACCAGAAGCAGCTGGCAAGTGTGACAAGTATATACAGTATAAATATTATAAAGTGGCTTACTGAAGCCTAAGGAAGGAAGAATATTCCTTTAACACATAATCAATGTTATTTACATAATATCTGGCCAGTATGGGGAGGATCATCGTGTCTCCGTCAGGGGGTCGTGGAGTGGTGGTCCAGCAGGCGTCACGGAAGCCTTGTGTGTGGGGACATCTTAGGAGTTGGTGGATGAGGGTGCGGCTGTCGGGTCTTCTGCATAATGCACAAGAGCGTTGCTTAGGGGATGTGGGGATACCAATCTCCCAAGCAAAGTCATACCCAACGATGATACGGACAGCAATCACGTTCCCTTTCCGCGACCCTTTCCCATAGACATACGAGAAGTCAGGAAGTTTACGGAGGACATCGTACTAGGTGGGCGGGGAGTCCAGGGGGATGGCTGCTTCCCGAGCTTCTCTTTGTTTGCGGCGAATTTGGGTCCTAAGCTGTAAAAGTGTTCGAGGAACAACGTAGTCAGGTGTGGCCTTGTTGCAGCCAGTCGGCCATCTGCTGCCTCATTCCCCAAGATACCGACATGACTGGGTATCCATAGGAATGTCACAGGACGGCCTGCATCCTGAAGTGTGGATGTTAACCATCGTATTCGGAGGATGAGGTCCTTATTTTCCCCTGATCCAAATGCGATCCCGTCGAGAGCAGACCTGGAATCGCAGCAGACAAACAAGGGGCAGAAACCATCTGCTTCTTCCTCAGCGAGAAGGGCAGCAAGGAGGGCTATTAGTTCAGCCTGAGTGGAAGATGCCCCGTCAGAAACTCTGAGAGACAGTTTGATAGGCTCAGGGGCATCAGGACGGGAGATGTAGACACCAGCCCCGGCCCTACCTGTAGCGGGGTCAACAGAACCATCAGTGTAGAGGACGACCCTACCTGGGGACCAGTGGGCGATCCTGGAGAGGTGGTATTTGCAAAGAATAACAGGGTTCACCTGTGATTTCGGGAGCGGTCCACCGAGGGCAATCACTTCAGGTTGAAAATCCAGCCAGGGAGAAGGAGACGAACCAACAACAGGGGTGACAACAATATCAGGCATGAGGTCGTGTTTCTGAAGGGCTCGGATGAGTGACCCTCGCCACTGTCTTCTAGATGGAGATCGGCCTCGGACAGCAGGAGCAAGTTGGCTTGGACATAGTTGCCCCGAGGATCCCGTAGAATGGAAACGGCAGTTTTTAGGTAAAACTCCTGGACACAATCCTGTAAGGGGGAAAGACCAAGTTCGGTATATAGAGAAGTAGAGCGTGTCCACTGAGGAGCCCCAAGGATGATACGAGCAGCTTTCCACTGGATAACTTCGAGATGGTTGACAGCAGTCCGACTAATGTTGACGAGGGCAGGGACGGCGTAGTCGACACAGGAACGGACAAAGGACTTGTACATGGTGAGAAGTACAGGGATGGTAGCACCAAGGGAACCACTGCACATGGTAGAGAGTATGGTTTGAAGGATTTTGTTTTAAATTACTGTACAAGTGACATCAGTGCTCGGCTCACCTCGTTGAGAGGATTGGTACATTCCATGCCCAATAATAATACACAATAGGAATATAGTAATAATAATAATAATAATAATAATAATAATAATAATAATAATAAAAATATTATTATTTTTATTATTATTATGTTACAAATGTTATAATAGTTTTTGTTTTTTATTATTTATTGTTGAAATATTGCGACATGTGACACCAAAAACTGGGTACAGTCATTTAGCTGAGTGTCTGTTGGGTGTGCCATGAGTATCACAGCACCTTCCTCTAGACCTGTACCACCTCACTGTTACCATCACCTACTTAACAAATCTTTCATAAACGAGCGGAAGTTCGCACATCGTCGAGTCAACTTCTAAGAGATTAAATGAAATTCAAATTCCATCTCTATGATAAAAGAAACTACCAAACTTTCCATAATTCTTTTTTGTTCTCATTTGGTATGATAATGAGAAGCATAAATAAGATGTGCTCTAGGAGAAGCTGAGGCGGGACCGACCGCTACTGGCGGAAGTCCCCTTGACCATTATATATTCACATTACTAAAGGGATACCAACACATTCCTCTAAATTTTCTACCCCCCCCCCCCCCCAAGTCAAATGTTGGATGTAAATATCATGAAAAAGTCAAGTCGAGAGTTAGGAGAAATAACCAACGACTTGGCTCTCTGAGACGCCTCTCTCCCCCTCCCATTGACTCCACTAAATCTAGAACTGTGAAGAATCGCACACGAATCATCACAAACATTATGGGAGTTTATTTAGATCGTAACCTGCTCTCATACAATCACGAACGTGTAGTAAGCTACATCAGAAAAAAATATTAAGAAATATAAAAGCATCATCTACGACGTGGTTATTTTGAAAACAATTCCACCAAAGAGAACCATCAGACCAGTTCAGCCAAGTAGGGTCACAAGTTGCCCTGGACGACAAGTCATTCTCACGAAGTCGTTTACGTGAAAGTCTTCATTCGCTAAGATTTTACTCATTCTTTATGTTGTTTTTTGGTCCGTGGTTGGTGGAGAGTCACGAGGCAGAAATAGTAAAAGTTGTAAAAACACAGAAAGAGTTATGTAGAGAAAGAAGAGACGTGGCGAGGGAAGGCGTGGAAAAAATCAATATCCGGCACCCGTGACTGTGGTGCTAATGAAGTAGTAAATACTTTTTAGAAGGGAAAATTATATTTATTTCTTATAACATTGACTTTTAAATAAATGATTGAAGGTTGAGCTTGTGTAATCATATTATATTTGTTTCTGTACAGTGTTTGGCTGCAGAATATCAGTACGTATTACATTTTACCATGTTAACATGAATTAAATCTCTACTTACCAATAATGAACAATGACAGAGAAATCTATTGTATTCTGTTGAGCTAGTTCTCTATAAATAAAAATGCTTGTTCATGCATTGAAATGTAATAGTCTTGGGAATATTTAAAAAAAAATCTCTATATTTCAACATTATGCTGTATATTTCACCACTTTGTCTTATATTTCAACATTCTACATTGCCTCTAAACGTTTTCCTGTACATTTCAACAATATGAAATAATAATATAATGTCCTGAGATTGCTGTAAACACAATATCTAATGTCTTCATTCTTCATTGTGACCTTTTGAATTCTCCTATTCCAGTACTAAAAGTCAAGTGGTCTCCCAGAACTATAAGCCAGGAGGTCTCCCAGTATTATGGTCCAGATAGTCTCCCAGTACTAAAAGCCAGTTGGTTCCCAATACTATAAGCCAAGTGGTCTCCTAGAACTATAAGCCAGGTGGTCTCCCAGCACTATAAGTCAGATGGTCTCCCAGTACCATAAGCCAGGTAGTCTCCCAGATAAACTCCTGCAGTCATTTGTAAGTTGGGTGTGGTGTTATGATACTTTAATCGTTGCAGGAAAATACAAAAAACAGAAAAACACATCAAGACGACCAACAAAAACTTTATCAGAGCTTCTAGTATTAAACATTCACGTACGTGCACACTTTCACAGCCAGCGTTTTGACGAGCTACACTCAATAGGCTCTTTACCACACACCCGCCATCGGGCCTATGGGGACATGTAAGAGAGCCTATTTTTTTTATTTTTAATCAGCCATCTTGCAGAACGGCCGCCAAACAGAACTCACTGATACCTCGGACAAACCCCCCTATAGAGCTCCATGCCTCGCTTTGTTTACCCTATAGAGCTCCATGCCTCGCTTTGTTTACCCTATAGAGCTCCATGCCTCGCTTTGTTTACCCTGTAGAGCTCCATGCCTCGCTTTGTTTACCCTATAGAGCTCCCTGCCTCGCTTTGCTTACCCTATAGTCTTATACTATATTGTATAATTTCAAACATTTTAAAACATCCTGCTGCATATAACCTTCAATCTAGCGGAAAGAAGACAGTAACGTTGTTTGATATCTCCCTATACGCCATGTAACTGTTAAACAAATTGATATAAATCGTTATTATATTTCAACCTACAGCTTTACATTCAATATATTATGCAAAAAAAAAATGTGGAGAGCATTTAATAACATGAGGGCTGTGTGGGTATTGATAGTTGAGACAGCTTAATGATCTTGTTTACCAATATCGTGTTAACAGGATTCGAAGAAAAATCCAGGAATTATTTTAGTCTTGGGGTGCAGAGTGGTGTCGTTAATTGAGAGATGGAGTCCTCTTGTCATGTTTTAGTTGAGACTTTTAAATAGTATCTGTATGATAACTAGATTGCTA
Source organism: Homarus gammarus (assembly GCA_958450375.1). Classification (NCBI taxonomy): domain Eukaryota; kingdom Metazoa; phylum Arthropoda; class Malacostraca; order Decapoda; family Nephropidae; genus Homarus; species Homarus gammarus. Next base: position 886,417 of record CAUDMG010000455.1, read on the forward strand.
ATCTTAAGTCTTCATCTGTTGCCAGTGTATCGGATATACTTATTAATTAATTAATTAAATAATTAATGGATTTAGTTAATTAATTATTTATTATTACTTTCTATGGAATTATCCCACCATTCGCTCTTACACCGAAACACCGATCTGGAAGTCCTGACTACCCAGCGGGTTCCTCAGCACCCAGAGCTGAACCTCCTCAGCTACCCTCTATCCCAGGATGAAGTAACTATTGCCATCAAACAGATGGAAAATAAAGCCACAGGGCCTGATGGAATCCCAGCCGAGGTGTATAAAGCAGGAGGACCTCTACTTACCATCTGTCTCCACTCTCTCCTGGAGAATATATGGGAGATGGAGGAAATCCCCCAAGATCATAAAGAAGCATCGATCGGCATTATTTATAAGAACAATGGAGACCAGTCAGACTGTGACAACGACCGAATAATCTCACTACTGTCCGTAGCTGGCAAAATTATCGCCCAAGTCCTCCTAAACAGATTTCTTCCTGAGTCGGAAAACTTCCTCCCAGAATCTCAATGTGGCTTTAGACCATCACTTGGCACCACTGACATGATATTTACTGCCCACCAGATGCAGGAAAAGTGTCAGAGAACAGCGTCGTGACTTGTACATGACCTTCATTGACCTTATTAAGGCCTTCGACTCGGTCAACAGGGAAGCCATTGTGGGGTATCTCCACGATAGCACGAACGGCAGTGTCTTGCTCAATGGCACCCAGACTCAGTTCTTCCCCATCCAAACGGGGGTAAAACAAGGATGTGTCCTGGCACCAACTCTCTTTTCCATTTTCTTGGCTGCTTTCCTTATTCGTGCCAGTGCCAATTTCGGATGACGGGACTTTTTAACATAAGACGACTCCTGAGAGGAACAAAGGTGTCGGCCGCTTCCATCACTGAACTTCAGTACGCAGCCGACTTCACCCTTGTCGCTCACACTGAACGCGATCTACAGGCGATCCTAAACAGCTATGCAGATAGGTATGCACACTTCCGCTTTGAGGTGAATGCATATAAGACTCGGATTCTCTTTCAGCCTGCCCCTGGTTCAACCATACCTCCATCATCCATCCAGCTTAACGGCACTACTCTCTCTAATGTTACCCACTTCCAGTACCTTGGCTCCCACCTTTCCACCACCGCAGGCATCGATGAAGACATTCAACATCGGATCATATGTGCATCTCAAGCGTTTGGCAGACTCCGTTCCTGTGTCTTCAGCTGTAGGGAGCTGAAATTATCATCAAAGTTGCTTGTGCATTGAGCAGTGGTCCTCCCCACCCTGTATGGCAGCGAGACATGGGTTACATATAGAAGGCACTCAAGGCACCTGAAAACTTTCACCAACGTAGTCTATGTTCCATCCTCAGAGTTCTCTGGGAAGACAAAAGAGCAAATACCAAACAGCTACTTTGCCAGTCACCTAACAAATGGTAAACGTAACGCTGGCGGACGAGCCTGAAAAAGTGCCGACTCGCCCCTTTTACTTGGGAGAAGATTAATCCATACCGTAATGCTTGGAGGAGCACCACACGAGAAGGTGTCAATACTTTCGAGCTAGTTTGACTGCATACCAAGGCAGACAAGCGCCAGAGCCGGAAAGGCGCACTAGATGCAGCCATACACATGTGCAACATCCGTGGACGGCCCTGCTGACCCTGTATCGGCCTCTCGAGTCACCTCAGAGCTCACCAACGAAGGTGACATCTTTAATTACTTACATCATTGTACCATAGCTGGTTGATCGTCATATTCAATTCCATGTGACAACAAAGTAGTAGTAGTAGTGGTGTGTGTGTGTGTGTGTGTGTGTAAGTAACAATAAATGCATTTTTATTTACCTTTTCTTTTTATTTCTTATTTCTTTACTCTTACTTACATTAACTCCTTTTTTCTTTCTCTATTCTCGTTTCTTCTGTCCTCTTATACTCGTGAGATGGGGGAAGGTTAGGAGCGGAGAGGGAGAGAGGGAAACTTGCTTATGGTTGAGGGAGGGGTTGAGGGGGTGGAGGCTAACAGCCTGTTTGTGGTTAGGCTGAGGGTTGTTAAAGAGTGTAAGCCCTCACTCCATGGGGAGAGGCTAGGAGGAGGATAACTGTGGAATAGGGATAACCTATGATGGTTTATATTATTTCTAATGGCTCACTCTATCACCGCATAACATCAAGACATTTATAACACATCAACCTTTCTCAATGGGGGAGGGATGAATTAGGACTCTTACTAATTGCTACTGTATTTATTGAATACTTTCTATTAGGGTTTGATAATTATACTTCCAAAACAATAACTTATCTTCCTAGCTAGCTAAACAGGGGTCACACGAATCAATACATTTCATGAAAACGGATAAACCTGAAAGGTACTCACGTATAATTATATCCCGCCATGTGGGGGGATGACACCCACACGTCGACACTTTACTCTCCAAAACTGGACTGTCTTTTTCAAACAGGTGTCGGTGTGCAAGTTGCCACATGGTCATGACGTCACGTCTCCCCGGCTCTCCTCATTGGTTCAGGCCTAAGGCATTCACACTCACAGGTCACTGCGATTGGCTCACGCATGGTGGGAAATTCTCACTCAAACCATTGTTACATGTGTGTGTGTGTGTGCGTGCGATTTTGGGTGGAGGAATGGTGGTGGTTATGTTGGAAGAATAGTGGTTGTAAGGTGATTGTGGATGAACAGTGATTTAAGAATGCTAATGGAATGATGGTGATTACTGGTCAGTTTGTGATGGTGATTACTGATCAGTATATGTTAATAGGAAGGGTGTAGCCAATCTCTGCTGAGGAAGGTGGACAGGAACACGGAGAGGAAATTAAAGTGTAAAGAGGTTGGGTTGTGGTGTGCCAAGTGAGTAGTGCTGGTGTGGCCGGGGGCGGTAGTGGTGTGGCAAGGGGCAATGGTGTGACATGGGGCGGTGGTGATGTGACAGATGGGCGGTGGTGGTGTGGCAGGGAGCGGTGGTGGTGTGGCAGGGAGCGGTGATGGTGTGTCACGGAGCGGTGGTGGTGTGGCAGGGAGCGGTGATGTGGTGTGGCAGGGGCTGTGGAGGTGTGATAGGGGGTGAATGTGGTGTGGTAGGGGGTGAATGTGGTGTGGTAGGGGGTGAATGTGGTGTGGTAGGGGGTAAATGTGGTGTGGTAGGGGGTAGTGGTGGTGTTAGTTGGTGATGATGTTTGGGTGTGGTCGAGGTGTGACATTGATTTTGCCGCTTGCAGCGGCTACTTTATTGTGCACCCCATACTCATCCTGTGAGCGGTAACGCAAAAGGATTACAGAGTAGGGTTTACAAAGGGTCATAATAATTAACCCCCGTTGTCAGGATATTATGGCACTGAAAGTTACACAGTATTTCATTTACATTATTTGTTTAGTTCTATACATAAAGGGTAACTTATTCACAAATGCGTGAGAACAGGCGTGTGAGGCAGTATATCTGGCCTCACACTTGGAGGTGGTGGTGTTGTGGCAGGGGGTAGTGGTGGTGTTATTTGGTGGTGATGTTAGGGTGTGGTCGTAGTGTGACAGTGGAAGGTGGTGGTGGGGCAGGGGGGTGGTGTTGGTGTGGCAGGGGGCATTGGTATGGCAAGGTGTGACAGGGGGTGATGGTGGTGGTGGTGTTGCAGGGGTTGATCGTAGTGTGACGGTGGCAGGAGGTGTTGGTGGTGGGGCAGGGTGGGGGTGGTGTTGGTGTGGCAGGGGGCGTTGGTATGACAAGGTGTGACAGGGGGTGATGGTGTGACAGGGGGTGGTGGTTGTGTGGTAGGGGACGGTGGTAGTATGACTATGGGGTGGTGGTGTGGCGGTGGGTGGTGGTGGTGCTGCAGGAGATGGTGGTGGTGGTGGTGTTGTGATGGGGGGGTGGTGGTGTTGTGGCAGGGGGCGGTGTTGGTGTGACAGGGAGTGGTTGTGGTGTGGCAGGGGCGGTGGTGGTGTGGATACGGGAGATGGTGGTGTGGTAGGGGGCGGTGGTGGTAGGGGCTGTGGAGGAGCGGTAGGGGGTGGGTGTGGTATGGCAGAGGGCAGTGGTGGTGATAGGTGGTGGTGGTGGTGGTGATGTTAGGGTGTGGTTGTGGTGTGACAGGGGGAGGTGGTGGTGTGACGGTGGTGGTGGTGTGGCAGGTGGTGATGATGATGTGACAGGGCGCAGTGGTGATGTGTTAGGTTGCTGTGGTGGTGTGGCAGTGAGCAGTGGTGGTGTGGCAGTGAGCGTTGGTGGTGTGGCAGTGAGCGGTTGTGGTGTGGCAGGGGGAGGTGGTAGTGTGGCAGGAGGTGGTGGTGGTTTGGCAGGAGGTGGTGGTGGTTTGGCAGGGGGTGGTGGTGGTGTGGCATGGGGTGGTGGTGGTGTTAGGGGGCAGTGGTGGTGTGGTAGGGGTTGGTGGTGGTGTGGCAGGTGGTGTTGGTATGTTAAGGGGCGGTGGTGATATGACAGTGGGTGGTGGTGGTGTAGCAGGGGGGTAGTTTTGGAGTTAGAGAGCGGTGGTGGTATGACTAGGGGATGGTGTGGCAGTGGGTGGTGGTAGTGTGGCAGGAGGTGGTTATGGTGTGGTAGGGGGTGGTGGTGGTGTGTCAGGGGGCGGTGGTGGTGGGGCAAGGGCTGGTGATGGTGTGGCAATGGCTGGTGATGGTGTTAGGGGTTGGTGGTGTGGCTGATGGTGGTGTTAGGGGTTGGCGGCGGCGGCTGGGAGAATCTGGTTTGCATGTTAAGGAAGACCTAATTAGTAAAGTTGTCCCTAAGGGCTGGAGATTCGTCCCAGCCTCCTAACCCAGTCACCGCCAGCTACTGTGGGAGGACTGAACCGTAATTTGTATTATTATTATTTAAGTAGTGAAGTAAAGATAAGAAGTAGAAGTGATGTAACAGAAAAAATTAAGAAATAAATAGAAAAGAATTATTAGCATGAAGACAAATCGAATGGGAATAAATATGCTTAAGGTAAACATTTGATTAATTCGTGTGTGTGTGTGTGTGTGTGTGAGCGCAGGTCAATCTAATGTAGTGAGGACTAGCGTTTGTAAGAAAGAGGCTTCATGCTGGCATATCTGACGGAGAGGTTCATTAACAGTGTAGTCTTGGGGGGGGGGGGGGGGACGTGTGTCTGCTTATCATACTAGACTCCTCAAGGCGCGAGAGCACTGTGCGTTGTTTTCACGTGTGTTCGCTTGATGTGTATGTTCTGTGTTGCCCCGAGAACGCCTCTGGGCTCTGATTCAAGAAGCTTCAGACGTATATTTTTTTTCTCCTTTGTTACTGAGGCAGACATGACACTACTCTTGGTAACCTCTTACGCACACTTCCGATACTAGTGTAAATGACCATTTGTACGACCTTACGTCTACAGACTATGGGGCAAATTTAATCCAGGTTCAAGATCAAGCTTCCCTTAAAGATAATTATCAATATATAATGGGATCGTTACAGAAATATTAAAATTTTCATTTATTATGAAGAGATTCTTGTGGTGAGCTATGAAATCGTGTCAATGATAAGGAACTTGATAAAAAATAATATTTTTGTATTGAAGAGTGCCCACACACAACAACACATAACACACACACACACACACACACACACACACACACACACACACACTGTTCTTCGGAGATCATTGTAGTACAGTATATAGGCTATTGGGGTATATTTTCTGTTGTTGCGGAACAAAGAACTAGGACATAAATATTAGAGATGCTCTGCATGAGTGCGAGGCAAGCAGAGACCTGGAGATGCACGTTCACTTAAATACACCAGCCAGCACATCTCACACAGCAGAAGACACACGAGTTGTCATACGCAAGTTTAAATGATTACTTTTGAATAAGTCAATAACTGTTTGTACGGCACTGCCAGCGTACAGCAAACAGCCATCCTTCTTGACTGGTGCGTGTACTCTTAAAGCAAGATTTAACGGTAAACAACTTTATTGACAAACCTTTGAGTACAGTTTGCCTAATCTGCCACGCAGGTTCATACACAAAGGGGGTAACAGCATAGATCATATTGATAAATAGTATAGGTCAAATTCATGAGGGTGATTTCACTGATCACTGCCACACAGGACAGGACAGTGGTTCATATACGGTACACATGAAAGTCATATTCTATTGAGGACTAATCAGTATGAGCTAGCAAATTTGGGACAGACAGACAAAGGGAGAGAAAGACACACACACACGTGTGCGCACTAAAATCTTTCCACAACTAGAGTAGCATCGTAGCAGCCAGCCGGGGGTAGCGAGTAGCGACAGTACTTGGAGGCTCACGACCACTGTAGATTGAATTGGTGAGGGAGGGGGAACAGATCTAATACACCGAGCCTACGCCTCCTGGTCGTGACTACGCTTCCTGGTCGTGACTTGTTTCCTTCCTGCCTTTATACTCGTTTATATAACCTTATCCTTCCCTCTGCCTTGGTATATTTTTACTCTTTTTGTAACATTATTTTTAAGTTTGGCACATATTTTCTAGTTTATTTCATCATTATCTGTTTCACTTGTAATTTGCGCATGTAGTTTAAGCTCGTAATTACTTCGTTGTGATCTTTTTTTTTATTAAACCAATGGACATGTATACATCGGGTTTCCACTGAGAAGGGAAAGTCTCTTCACTGTAAGGGATATGTTGGTTAATATTGTCCATATCATGACAGCGTACCAAATCTGATCTTAGAGGGAATAACACAATAAACTTCACATGGCATCTGAGATCTGACTCCGGTCTTGGCGTTTGGGGGTCAGCGTGACATCCGAGGTTTAACCACAGTCAGTGATTAAGGAATAATTACAGATATCATCCGAGATTTGATCCGCGAGTCTTTTGAGTGTGTTATGGTACATGTTTATATTACTTGTATGTTTCAAAATTTCATCTCTGAGTAAATAAATGTATGGCGATTGATTTTTTATTGTAGTGTCTGAATAAGGTTGAGAGGTCAGTGAAGCGATTAACTACATTGATTTTTACGAGTTACCGTAGTTTGTTTTCCTTACACTTCATCTCAAAAGTTGTTTTTTACTCTTCGTCTTGTCTCCCCTTATGTGGGATTTCATCTAGAGTGTGTGCTTAAGGGTCTTCGTTATTGAAGCTCTTAGAGACCTTGAAGTCAGCAAATCGGCCATTCTCACTGGTGCTAAGGAATATTTCTATACAATTTATATATATATATATATATATATATATATATATATATATATATATATATATATATATATATATATATATATATTGGTGTTTAATATTCTTTCTCTGATAGTTAACGGTTCTTAATGAAACGCAAATCGTGAAAGGTTCTCCACTTCACCTGTCAGTTCCATAACTCAAATATTAATAACTTTGCCTGACACTTTGATAATTTCACTTGTCAGTTTCATTGGTCATATAAACGCCAATAACTTTGTTGTCAGTCCCATTAATTTCACATATAACTTTCCTCGACATATTCATTATTTCCTTCGTGAAATCTTATTATTTAAATAATTTCTACTAACACTGCCTTGTTCTGCTTCATCTTAGCTCATTTAGCGTCTACTTTAGTAACTTGACACAGTTTTCATTTTACTCTGCTTTACTTTACATTTCATTACTGTATTTTAGTCTTTGTTTTACTTAATTTATCTTCGTTACCCTTTCAGTAATTTATTGTAACTAAATTTACTGTAATGTAATGTACGCTGCTTAAATTTAATTGCCTCAGAGTGTATGAGTTAGGAGGACGCCACAGCCAACCTCGGCGGCCAACCCGAGATAATAACCTCTACCACCTCAGCATTTTATATCCGGAACTGCTTTATTACCCGAGGCGGGGCGGGAGCGTCACGAAGACCCGGCTCTCCGGAACCCAGACCCGGAACCCGGACCCCGAACCTGTGCCAGGGGGCCCGCTTCGCCTGCTCGCTCGACCGTCCAGCCGAACAGTCGCAGGGGACGTTGTTAAATGTTATAGTAGTGCTGCCGGGGTACAAGGGGAGGGGGGAGGAGGATTCATAGTCGGGTGTCTGTGTGGTTTTGTGTGTGTTGATATGTAAACCCCGTCTTCTGAGAGATCGGTTGTCTGCCTATGTGTACGTACCCAGTGTATCCCCTGATGGTCGATTGCGTGTTTGCATATGCATGTTAACCTCTTGCTCTACAAATTGTATCATCTCTTGGTTTGACCTCTGTTCGTGTGTGTGTGTGTGTGTGTGTGTGTGTGTGTGTGTGTGTGTGTCTGTCTGTCTGGCAGTTTTCACCACCTCAAGGTCTGTCTTGCAGTTTGTGTATATTAGTGCCTCCTGTTACCCTCATCCTTAGCTGTATCTCAACGCCCCTTCACATGCCTGTAACTTATTATCCTCATGACTTTGAGTACAAATGTGTTGCTAATTCACCCTTTTTGTGGCAGCCATGGTTTGTTGCTCACCCCATAATGGTGGCTCACCCCCTTCCTTCATCTCATTTCGTCGTGGTCACTGTAGCCTCTGTAAGCTTCCACAAATGGGGAATTAATAAAAGTAAATATGAATATCGCAATCATCCAGGAAAGCCATTTTTAGGAGATGACTGATAAAGAGCATTGTTTCTCCAGGGGCGATCATATGCAGAGTCATATTGAAAAAGCCTTTCGCTCTCCAAGTACGTACAGAAGACGCCTGAAGGTATTTGAGTGCTTCCTCTTATATGCGATAACCGCCTTGCTTTTCTCTATTTCCATCACCCGCAAAGATTTTTTTTTCGTCTCCCTCGCTTGGCCAACAAGCGCGGTCGAGTTCGCTCTCATCGAAACACTGGAAACATTAGGGAACCGAGCGGTGGGTTTTATGCTTTGAAGACTCCGCCACTGAAAGTAAGATGAAAGTCAGGTAATGTAGGAATATGAGATGGCTTGGCAACTCTTCCTTGACTTCCCTGAATCTCATGTCTCCAGCCCGACCTCTTTACGGCCAACACTCCACCCCCCCCCTTCCCCCTTAATCCCCCACCTCACACGATCCACTCCCAACCCCATTTCTGCCTCCACCTTAAACGCCTTTCCTTCCCTCCCGACTTTCGTCACACTCCCTAACCTCGATCACCGTGATACGCCAACGATGAAAAATGGATTTCCTTTTTTTTTCTGCTGGATTTACTCGGACCAAAAACTTTTGAGTATATATATAGACATTTATTCTCGCAGCTCTTATAGACTATTTGAAAACCTTTACTGCATACTACTAAGTTCTTCATGTGTTAATTATTTTAGTTATCTACTAATACCATATAAAACATAATATATGTTGGCCTAAAGTCTCATACTCTTTCTAAACAACAATTGTTAATTATATATAGTAAAGAAATTCATACGAATGTTTTGGCGTTTTAAGAATGTCTTGGTCTGGTCTCATGAGGGTTTCATGGATTTTCAGTGACTCTTTGATATTCTGGAAATATTCTGGCTTTTAAAAGATGGTTTTTGAGAACCTGAGACGCGTTTTGATTCCCAAAATGCCATAAACTTCAATATGTACGAGTGCCATGAACTGTCACTGACGCCCGGGGCTTCCATAGGTGATGTAGGTTTCCAGAGGTGATGTGGGCTTCCAGAGGTGATGTAGGCTTCCAGAGGTGGTGTGGGCTTCCTGGGGGTGATGTAGGCTTCTAGAGGTGATGTGGGCTTCCTGGGGGTGATGTAGGCTTCCAGAGGTGATCTGGGCTTTCAGAGGTGATGTGGATTTCCAGAGGTGATGTGGGCTTCCAGAGGTGATGTGGGCTTCCAGAGGATGTGGGCTTCCAGAGGTGATGTGATCTTCCAGAGGTGATGTGGGCTTCCTGGGGGTGATGTAGGCTTCCAGAGGTGATGTGGGCTTCCTGGGGGTGATGTAGGCTTCCAGAGGTGATGTGGGCTTTCAGAGGTGATGTGGGCTTCCAGAGGTGATGTGGGCTTCCAAAGGTGATGTGGGCTTCCAGAGGTGATGTGGATTTCCAGAGGTGATGTGGGCTTCCAAAGGTGATGTGGGCTTCCAGAGGTGATGTGGGCTTCCAGAGGTGATGTGATCTTCCAGAGGTGGCGTAGTCATTTTGAGACTCGATAGACATACTTAGATGCCTAGATTGAACGTAATGTTTTTGAATTTAGGAGACCCCGGGCTTTCAAAGACGCGATGTGCTCCTAGAGAGAGACCTTCGATTTCTCAAGATGGTTTGGACTGCTGAAGAAATCTTGGGCGTTTAGAGATACTTCAGACTGTTGGGGACGTCGTAGGTTTCCGGAGACACGCCAGACCCTCACGAGAAACCTCGATATGTATGAGTCGTCTTAGGTTTATCGAAATTTCTTGGGGTTTCCGATAAGATATTTCAGGCTTCAAACCTCCTCCAGATCATCAAGAGGAAGCAGGAGTAGTGAGTAAAAGGGAGTACAACTTACGACAAATCTTATACATAAATCACTTCAAACTGTCGCTAAGAAGTATTCTAAATCTTTTAACACGAACCAAGCTTTTCGTCCAGTGAGTTTCAAGCTAAAACTTTGAGCCAGATTCGTACAATCGTCCAGGGAATCTTGTACATATATTCAACAGCACGAGTCAAGACCAAACGTTCAAAAAATCCATCCATACCTTCAGTAAAAATCAACCATACGTTCAGTAAGACTCATCCAAACGCACAATAAGATTCATTCATACCTTCAGTAAAATTTCTTCACACGTTCAGTAAGAATCATCCAGCAAAACTCATCCAAACGTTCAATGTGATTCATCTACTGTATATCTTCAGTAAAATTTATTCACACATTCAGTAATACTCACTCAGTAAGACTCTACTGTACACTTTCAGTAAGTCTCATTCACAAGTCCAGCTACACTCACACCAGATGCCCCTCAAGAAACACACCCAACGTCCCACAAGTAACACGCCAAAATTTTTGAGGAGGCACCCTTCAAACTTTGAAGAAATTGATCATCCAACTTGCAAGAAGTGAAGAGGAGGACCAAGAACTTGAGAGACATGGCGGCGAGGCTGAGCGAGAGGACGATTGGAAAATGATTTCAGGGTTGTGGTGCGGTAATACAAACTCCCTCGCCACCCTCTGCCCCTCTCCTCCTCCCCCTCCTCCTCCTCCTCTTCTTCCTCCTCTCTGGCTCATCACACTCTTTCCTGCAACTGCTGTGTGTGTGTGTGTGTGAATGTGTGTGTGTGTGTGTGTGTGTGTGTGTGTGTGTGTGTGTGTGTGTGTGTGTGTTCCTTCTATTTGTCTCCTTTTGTCTTTCTGTTTGACTATCTTTGTCTGGCTTTCTACTAGTCTTTATGTCTGTTTGCCTATCAGCCTGAACTTGCCTCTCTTTTGTATGTCTATTTCTGTTTGTCTTTCTCTCGGTCTTTCTGCCTGTTTGTCTGTCTGCCTGTTATACTGTTCGTCTCTCTGCATTAGTTCGTGTATATGAATATAAATTAATGCAAATGTGTATGAGTGTGTGTTTGCATGAATATTTGGTCGTACGTGACATCCACATTATTAACAATGTAATAACCATTTTTCATTTTTTTCCAGCCTACATAGCAACACCTTCATCATCCTAACATGTCAATAGATTTTTTTTTTTAAATAATTTCTAATCCTAACCGGATGTGTTTTTGAACTGCTTACCTATATAATGTCTTGTTATATCAGGAAAACACAGTGGCAGCAGCTCAGTGGTGATGTATAATTGCCTCTCTTTTTCCCTTCCTGATAAAAATACCTTTCCTAGTGTAGCATCTTGGGTACAGGCGTGGGTCCTCCCGCTTAATGTGAGGGTAAGTGAAAGGAAGAGGCTTTTGAGGTTGGCATCATAATGGCTCCCCTCGTGTAATACGGTCTAGAACTCTCGCTTACCCTCACCCCATACACCGTACACTTAGGGCTGAGTTTACATAGTTTAGACGCGTCCTCCCTCTTTGCAAAAACACACAAACTGTTTCCCCCCCAGAATGCTTTGGCCCCCGCTTACTTATATTCCTCCATCTTCCATCAAGTTGTCAGTCAAAACCCTATGTCACACACCTAACTGCCTCAAGTATTATAATTTTATTCTTTTATGTGGACACTTGAACAATTGGAAACGTCAGTATGGATATAGCGGAGGCACAAGTACAGGATCAACAGTGTCGTACTGTAATACAGACCTCATTAACCACAATGCAGGTATCTTCAGTATTTACTAGCCCCCCCCCCCCCTCTCTCTCTCTCTCTCTCTCTCTCTCTCTCTCTCTCTCTCTCTCTCTCTCTCTCTCTCAAGTTACCAGACTCACGTTCTCACTACTACAGTGAAGATGTGAGAACCCCAACTCCCTAAGCTTCGTGGTACACCTATTGATCATATACAGCGGCATTGATTCACCGGAGATATGTACTTACCTGAACTACTTGGATAGATCCAATCAACTCTACTTACGGGTTGGATACCACTTGAATATTTAATTAAATCCAATTAACTCTTTACTTGAGAGGGATGTACCACTTAAGCATTAGGTAGCTATAAGTGCCACCTAAAGGTAGTAGAATTATTACATTATAACAACAGTAAATTTGCCTTAAACCAGCCTATGAAAAAGTTAATTGACCATAAGACGACTCCTGTACTAATAGACGCTCTCGGCTATAGTCAATAAAACTCACTCGGCTATATAACTAAAAATCTTCCCCTCAGTCATCTCCAGCTCCCTCAATGATCACCAACACCTTATAAAGCTCCCTCAATGATCACCAACACCATATAAAGCTCCCTCAATGATAACCAACACCATATAAAGCTCCCTCAATCATCACCAACACCATATAAGCTCCCTCAATGATCACCAACACCATATCAAGCTCCCTCAATGATAACCAACACCATATAAAGCTCCCTCAATGATCACCAACACCATATAAGCTCCCTCAATGATCACCAACACCATATCAAGCTCCCTCAATGATCACCAACACCATATAAGCTCCCTCAATGATCACCAACACCATATCAAGCTCCCTCAATGATCACTAACACCATATCAAGCTCCCTCAATGATCACCAACACCATATAAGCTCCCTCAATCATCACCAACACCATATAAGCTCCCTCAATCATCACCAACACCATATAAGCTCCCTCAATCATCACCAACACCATATATGCTCCCTCAATCATCACCAACACCATAAAAGCTCCCACAATCATCACCAACACCACATAAGCTCCCTCAATCATCACTAACAACACATAAGCTCCCTCAATCATCACCAACACCATAAAAGCTCCCTCAATCATCACCAACACCATATAAGCTCCCTCAATCATCACCAACACCATATAAGCTCCCTCAATCATCACCAACACCACATAAGCTCCCTCAATCATCACCAACAACACATAAGCTCCCTCAATCATCACCAACACCATATAAGCTCCCACAATCATCACCAACACCATATAAGCTCCCTCAATCATCACCAACACCATATAAGCTCCCTCAATCATCACCAACACCATATAAGCTCCCTCAATCATCACCAGCACCATATAAGCTCCCTCAATCATCACCAACACCATATAAGCTCCCTCAATCATCACCAACACCATATAAGCTTCCTCAATCATTACCAACACCACATAAGCTCCCTCAATCATCACCAACACCATATATGCTCCCTCAATCATCACCAACACCATATAAGCTCCCTCAATCATCACCAACACCATATAAGCTCCCTCAATCATCACCAACACCATATAAGCTCCCTCAATCACCATGTTTTAACTCCCTGACTCCTTCCAACACCACACAAAGATCCCAAACTTTTCTCTAACCCCAAATAAAGCTCCCTCACTCTTCCCTAATGCCACTTAAATCTTCCTCACTCCTCCCCAACACAATATATAGCTCCCCACTCCTCTCCCACACCACTTAAACTTCCCTCACTCCTCCCCAACGCCACCTTACGTTCCTCCGCGCCGTCCAATATACCATGTACACCTCTCGGCTACTTTGAACTCCGTAAACCATTCATCACACACTTTCAATCCCATCAACCATCACTTTAAACCTTCTGGAGCAGTCTGTGCAACTCTCGGTCAAGCCAGAAGCTCCCCCGAGGAAAACTTTGAGCCTCTCCCACCTCCCCTCCCTCCCTCCCCCACCCACGCCCCCCCCCCCCTCTTGTGTCTGCGTAGTAGAGTTGTGGAGGGTGAGGGTAAGGGCGAATGGTATGAAAGGGAAGTAGTAGTGGATTGGGTGAGGTACGAGTGATTGTGAATGAGAATATGGGTGGTTAGAGTAAGGGGAGGAATGATTAGATTGAAGGAGGAGTGGTTTAGTGAGGGGATAATAGGATAGTGTGAAAGGAAGGGCGGCATCAGTGAGGGAAAGGATTGAAAAGGGTGAAGGGGATTAGAATGAGGGAAGAATAAGTAGAATTGAAGAAAGAGTAACCAGATGAAGGAGGGGAGGGAATTGGCAGGACGCAGGGAGGGAGGGAAGGAAGTGACTCCTGCGTTACACAGGTAGGAGGAAGAGGTAAGGTCACAAGTTATTACCACTAATAAAGAATTGCCGAGGATCAGCCCTGACGAATACCATCCAACTGCTCTGTGTCGTGTCCCATACGTCCTTCAAGGTGTACTCATATGTCTTTCTTTGTCCGCTTTAAGTTCTTGGTAGGATCTTGGTTCACGTCTGTTTGTTTTATTGGTTCTTGAAAGTTTGATATTTTTTAGATGTTTTATTTTATTATTTCTAAGCTCTGGGTAGTCTGTTACTCTTTCGGTCTGTATCAAGACTGTAACTTGGTAAAAAGTGACGTCACCTCTGTAAATTCACACTACAAAATTACTGCATTTATTGACCAGGACATAAGTTTTCCACGTTGTTTCATTAAGGCCAAGAGGTCAAATGTCAACATTATTCTGTTCATTTAATACTAGATGTGGGCACTTATCTTGGCAGTATGAGTCAAGATTAGCGTGGATGTAGTCAGTGGCAAGACACACAGCTGACGTGCATATACTCTGTTACAATAGTATATATATTTTTTTTCATTTACAATACTTTATGCTAAGGTTTGGTGACTCTATTCCCAGCCTACAATGTAGTGCGTGACGAAAGTAAATCACTTTACAGCGTATTTTTCCAACAAGACCAGGTATTAAGGTAATCACATCCAGGTGTATATCGCGGGGTGTGATAATTAATATGCGTGCCAAGACCATTATAATTACACTGACAGGTGATGAATGCAGGAGGCAACGCTGGCCTCTCTCACCTACAGTATGTCCCAGCCCCCTCTCACCCATGTCCCAGCCCCCTCACACCAATCTTCCAGTCCTTTCTCTCCCTTGTCCCAGTCCCCTCTCACCCCAGTCCCAGCTCCCTCTTACCCTTGGTCCCTGTCCCCTCTCATGCCTTTTCACCCCCTCTCACCCCTGTCTCAGTCACCTCTCATTCATGTCTCAGCCGCATCTCACCCCTGTTCCAGCCCCATCTCACCCGTCCCTACCTCTCACACCCCTGTCTCAACCCCCTCTCTCCCCTGGCCCCCCTCACCCCTGTCTATATTTATACCGGTGGATCAGTAATCACGCTAAAGTATTACACTTAATGGCCCAGCAGCATGACACACACAAGTATATCTCACTTCCCTAAATTTCAAATGATGTGTCCTTCATGCTAAATGTCAAGGACACTTCTGGCTGTCCCTAAACTCCCCTCCACATGGGTTAAATTTTGTACTTAAACTCACCTCCACATGGGTTAAATTTTGTACTTAAACTCACCTCCACATGGGTTAAATTTTGTACCGAAACTCACCTCCACATGGGTTAAATTTTGTACCTAAATTCCTTTATGGGTTAATCTCTTTACCTCTATGTTCCATCCATGGGTTAATCTCTTTACCTAAACTTCCCCATGGGTTAATCCTCCTAACACGAGACTCCCCCTGTGGATCAATCGTTGTACCCGAACTCTTATATTGATTATACTCGCACTATTAAATCTTTGACCATGAGGGCGTTGCGAATCTTTTTGCCTCCCCCAACCCTCCCCACCTTATGTGGTTCTATCAGGAGTCAAGTGGGAGGATGGTAGGAGCCACGCAGGGAGGGAGGAATAAAGGAGGGAGGGTGACATAAGAGAATGGACGTGGGAGGTAGGAAGGAGATAGGTAGGAAAGGAGTGTGGGTGATAAAGGGAGGAAGGCTGAAAGGGAGGGAAAGTAGGGAGGGGGTAGGGAGGATGAGGGGGAAAGACAGGGAAGAAGTGGGAGGAAGGAGGGATGCAGGGGGATGGGGGAGGGAGGAGGGGAAGATGAGGAGGGAAGGTGGCAGGGAAGATGGGGGAAGGAGGAATGATGAGGGAATGAGGTAGGGAGGATGAGGGAGGTGGTAGGGAAGATGAGGGAAGGTGGTAGAGCGGATGGAGGAAAGAGGTAGGGGGATGAGGAACGGGGAGAGGGAAGGAGGGAGGGAGGAGGAGAGGGTGTGACGCGTGGGACGACTTTACAGAAAGTCGATGGAATCGGCTTTACCTTGAGGGACTAGGTCGCGGGAGCCTCGGTAAGTCTGGGGAGGCGTGAGGGACTCTCGGAGATTCACAGGTTATACCACTTGGATGACACTTGCCTCACTTATTAAGGATGAAAATTAGTTGTAAGTTCTTTAATGTGTGAAGACTATTTTATTTTATATTTTTGCCTTGATTTTTGGAGAGGGTGAGAAGTACTGATTTCTTCTTTGATTTTTGGAGAGGGAAAGAGAATTTACATATTTTTAAATTTTGGTTATTAAGACATTAAGTAGGTTTGGAGAATGAATTGTAGGGATATAAATAGTGTTATGCAATGTTGTGTAGGAGAAGTACGATTGACTTACGAAGATACTAATGCAAGATTGACTGCAAGTCAACTGACAACTTATAGAAATTAGTATTTTACTCGGTATGTCTTGATTGTTTGAAGTTTATGATATTTGTGATTCTAATCTCTGTAAGACGGGTAAGGGGATGGTTATTATGGTTATTACAGTATAACAAGAAGTACATTAATATAAGAGAGATGCATATCTGGAGGCTAAAGTGTGTGGGGTGGAGTGTGGCTATTGTCAAGGGGAACCATTTTTCACTAAGTAACGTCTACAGATAATACGATTTGCTTATCATAAATATACGATAATAACTGACTCATGACTTAATGACAGCAACATTCTTTTACTTTCTGGCATTCAAGATTACGTTTAATTTAGCAACCCAAATTATAGTCACTATCATCATATCGTGTATTATTGTCCTACTTAAATATTACAATATTTTTAAGGGATGTTATTGGACATCATAGTAGTTCGCCAGAAGTGAATTACTTACACAACCAGGGCTTTTTCCACCCCTGGTGTGGTGATTGTTTCTCCCACTACGAGGCTTTGCTGTACAGTATCTCAGTTAGTGTGGTTAAAGTGTTGATACTCCGAACTCGTGTTATGTTGACGACATCCACCACCGTGGTTTGTCTCCCTACACACCCTTACCCTCTTTTACCCTATCCTCTCATAGTTCCCTACTCTACCTTTTCTTCTAGTAATTTTTTCGATTCTTCTCCTTCCTTTACTTCCTATACCCTGGTTCCCTTTCTTCACTTCCCTTACCTTTACTCCCTTACCCCTTCCCCTCACACCCCCTCCACCTGCCTCGATAACAACAGCAATTCGATTTTCGGAACAGAGTTATTTATGTAAATTTAAATGGTGTTCAGCCTTATACGTTGTATTTTTATTTAGTTTTCACCAATTCCTAGTCAAAGGCAGCCAGCCTCTCTGAATAGTAAAATACTTCAGATTGTCCAGGTGAAAATCTGATAAACTGGATTCAGATATATTTCACAGTAGATTGGCGTATAATTTACTGTTTAATTATTACCACGCATTTTTAATTATAAGTATACCTAATGTAAATAATTATGGGAACATCTTAAAACGTGTAGAGAAAGCATTATTTTGAACAAATATAAACATGACACTTTGATACTAAAGTGTAGCCATTGATCTCGTCATACTAAACTTTCCTCACTGTAATCGCACAATGAACAGTGTACTACAACCTCCTATCTGATTTACGTTTGTATTTCTTTTGTGAAATAAATATACTTAACTTAGATTACTGAAAATATTTATTCCTAGTATGCAGCGAATTAGATGGAAAGAATAAGAAACAATCTCATTCTTCGAGTCATGTACGAATTTAGATGACTGTGTGTGTGTGTGTGTGTGTGTGTGTGTGTGTGTGTGTGTGTGTGTGTGTGTGTGTGTGGACCAGCTACGAACTCTCTCCTCGCCAGTTGTTTCTGATGCCCAAGGTCAAGTCAGGAACCCTCTCAGAGATCCTCCCCCCTCCCTTATGTGTTTCACCAGCTGGCCACAGAATCCAAGAGCCTGACCCAAGTACCATTTGGAGACTAGACTACTAGCTGTTGTATGAAGAACATAAAGTCAGTGAGGATAATGGAGGAACATGAAGTCAGTGAGGATAATGGAGGAACAATAGTCAGTGAGGATAATGGAGGAACATGAAAACAGTGAGGCTAATGGAGGAACATGAAGTCAGTGAGGATAATGGAGGAACATGAAGTCAGTGAGGATAATGGAGGAACATGAAGTCAATGAGGATAATGGAGGAACATGAAAACAGTGAAGCTAATGGAGGAACATGAAGTCAGTGAGGATAATGGAGGAACATGAAGTCAGTGAAGATAATGGAGGAACATGAAGTCAATGAGGATAATGGAGGAACATGAAGTCAGTAAGGATAATGGAGGAACTTGAAAACAGAGAAGCTAATGGAGGAACAATAGTCAGTGAGGATAATGGAGGAACATGAAAACAGTGAGGCTAATGGAGGAACATGAAGTCAGTGAGGATAATGGAGGAACATGAAAACAGAGAAGCTAATGGAGGAACATGAAGTCAGTGAGGATAATGGAGGAACATGACATCAGTGAGGATAATGGAGGAACATGAAGTCAGTGAGGATAATGGAGGAACATGAAGTCAGTGAGGATAATAGAGAAACACTAGTCAGTGAGGATAATGGAGGAACATGAAGTCAGTGAGGATAATGGAGGAACATGACATCAGTGAGGATAATGGAGGAACATGACATCAGTGAGGATAATGGAGGAACATGACATCAGTGAGGATTGGTGGAGGAGAGTTCATGATGACAGCGTTGCCTGTGGATCATCATCACGTTTTGCTTATCATTATCACCATCATCATTTGAGGGGGGGGGGGGGGCTCATGATCCCCGTTGTTCACATTAAAGTGGCCAGTCTACACAAATACGTTCTAGTAGCTCTCTCTCTCTCTCTCTCTCTCTCTCTCTCTCTCTCTCTCTCTCTCTTCCTTTATCTCACACTCGCTCCCCCACCCCACGCCTCTTCCCCCGTTTGTTCCTCTCTTTCATCCGCTGTCTCTCCTTCCGTCCGTCCCCATACATTCTTTCTCTTACCTGCTCTTTTCCTTCTCTTCCCTGTTTAGTATTCCTGCTTCCACCTGTCCCTCTCTCTTCCCCTCCCCGTCCACTCATCTTTCTACCCCCTTCTCTTTTTCTCCATCCTTGCTCACTTTTTCCTCACCGACCCGCACCTGCTCTCTTTATTTCCCACTCACCCTTCTTCATTCTCCCACATCCTTTCCTTCCTTGTTCATTCACTTTGCACCTCTTTTCATGTCCCCTTCCCTTTCTTCCCACACATTTTCCCCTTCTCTTCTGCCTTTGCTACCTACTCAGTCCTCATCCCTCTTTCCCTCCCTGCCCACTCATTCTCCCCTTCTCTCCCTGGCTACGCATTCCCCTCCCCCATCACTACCTGCTCAACCATCCTCCTTCTCTCCATTATGCCCCCAAGTTCACAGCATCACCTCACAAATGACACAAGTTTCGTGATGTCGCCGTGTTCAGAACGTCATTTTTTTTCTTCAGATTTTCAGCTCTTAAGGTCCCAAAGATTCATCCCTTTCCAATTTACCCAAATATCGAGAACTAAGGCAGTATCGGTGTAGAGTAGTGGACGTTTTAAACACTAGTTGTATGCGTGTAAAACGAGATTGTTCTCGAGGAACAACGTGCGTCCGAACGATTTCTTTAAGCCGGAGGAGCCGCCAAGGGAACATAGGACCCAGGCTGTATGTCAGAATGAGACACAAAGGAAAGGGGAGCACGCCATGAGCCACGGTAGCGAGGTGTGTCAGGACGAGACAGAGGGCAGGAGGCCATGAACCAAGGGTTGTGTGTGTCAAAGCGAGATACAGAGGGGTAGGACAGTGGATCAGGGTCAGGATAGTGGGGGTGGGGGTCAGACCGAGACACAGAGGGGAGGACATCGGCTCCGTGACGAAGGGGGAGCAGCGGGGACTAACGCCACACCCGCAAATCCCCGATAATTCCTTCCATTTTTTGCGTGGTGTGGAGAACTAATATTTGGCGATGGACAATTGATTCCTCTCCTCCACCGTCACCCCCAGCGGCCATCGACACCTAATTTGCATTTGCTGTAATACATTTTTTCATTTATATTGGATTGTCTTCCTGATTCAAATGGCGATGAGTTTTGGCGGTATATTCTGATAATCTTGTGTATTTCTGTTGCACCGCTTGTCGGGAATTGTTGCATTAAAATGACGTTTTAATATAAAGTGAATAATTTTTAACATGGTGGCGCGGATATGGTGTCTTTATTATTAAGTAACTGCGGATGGTTTTAACAGCTCTTACAATTTTTTTTAGGATTCTTTATTCAAACACAGAAAATCTAAATGTGTCTGTAACCTGTAGGGTGAGAATGGCGTGCAAGCTTCGGTAAAACATAAGGTTTAATTGTGAAAACTGTCTTTTCTAGCCGTGAGTTTATCTTTCCAAGAAAAAGTTACTTTTGCAAATTAGATAACGAAATATTTATATAATACAGTCAGCTGCGTGTAAATAACGTAACTTTTCCTAACATGAATACTTGGACAAATGGCCATTGGCGTGGTAACGGGGAGCTCTGATGACTGGACACTGCTCACCAGCTCTAATAAGTCTTATTTTATTATAGCACTGAACAGGTAAATGTTGAGAAATTCTTGTAACAAATACCTATGTGAAGCTCACAGTTGTTGACAGTTGTCAGTCGGGGTATGATCTTCCAGCAGACTGTAGAAGCAAAATTTACTGAATTTTCCAAAGTACGGCGAAAAAATAATGTAATTGTAACAACGTATTCCTGAATAATGATAGCAAAAATTTTTTTTTTACTTTTGTAGAATATGAACAATTTCCGGCTGCATTCGAGCTGGGTAGCATAACTTTGTTTTTCGAAATGAAATACAATATTTCCTCTGTCGGCGTGAGGCTGGAGTGTTGTCGTGCACTTCTCCGGGAGAGGCTGGCCAGGTCTTGTTGAGTCTCTGCGGAAAGTTGTCATGTGAAAAATAGAGCCCTAACTTATCGTCCTACTCTGCCTATGCTGACTTCTTACCACACAAACACATGTACTGAAATAAAATACTTTGGGTGTATTACAGGCCAGACATGGGGCTGAAGCCGGTTTCGCCATCTGGAAGCCATGTTTTTGTTGGCCTTTGTCCGGCCTCGAAACTTACTCAAGGCTTCGGCTTCGAAGCCAGAGACACAGCATTGGCTTCGAAGCCGTAGCCATGGGACTGGCTTCGGATTTTCTTCTTTACACACACACACACACACACATTTTGACGTCACAGCTGAACTAATACCTGACTCGAACATGTTGGGCGGATATATGAGCGATTGGGGCTGGGAGTAAACGGGGCTAACTAGCATGGGCAAAAAGGCCCGCTGCAGCTTCCTCCATTCTTGTTTATGATCTTATGTTTTCTGTTCACACAATGGCCTGACCTGCAAAGAAAGCTCGGGTGCATGTTGCAGCCTCAGTGACGTCACAGCTTATCTTTCCTATTACTGCACTATCCCAGATGTTGTTGGCTGGCTGAGAGATGAATCGTTGTAATGCTTCTCTGTGATTGGTAGATCTGTCTATTGCGTTACTGACTTGTTTTGAGTCATGAATTAGATAAATCAGTGAAATAAATTTACAAAATGAACGACAATGAATAATAAATAAAATGAATTAATAAATAAATTCAATGGTGATGACTAATGAATAAAATAAAACTTATAGATAAATTGTTTCTTTAAGGAACCCTTTCTGTCTATAAGTAGAATCAAAATTTACCCTAAGAATATTCGTCTTAAAATTGTCAGCTTATTTCATAGCCTCGCTCGTCGGCGTATATTTGTTGTGATTTAAGTGAGGGATGACTTCCGAGACTTGTAGAAACGCGCCTTTAGACCTAACCACAACACAATACTACACATGTTTTATATCGTTTTGGAAAGGACAATGTTTTTTTACATAATTATTATGATTGTTTCCAGTGAAGAAAATCCACAAGTTCGCACTATGATGTGTCTCTTAAAACTGAAGAGACTTGCTGGGACAGCCCTATTACAGTATTTATGACCCATGGCTCCAACAAAATTGTGTCAACCCTTGTGACCGGGAGCAGGTTTATCCCAATGCCACTAGCTATCACAACTCAGAGGATGGATTGATGTTGACCTGAGTTGACAATTGTTGACTCTGACCTCATTGTCAGGTCTCGGTCAGCGGAGGGGATGCTGGTCACCTTAACGATAACTTGAGTTGACAAGTATTGCTGACACGCTAGAAGGTTGAGCCTAGCTGACCTCATTGTCAGGAATAAATTTAAAACTAACACTGAACCTCAAACCTACCCTCTCTCTCAGAATGATTCTTAAACAGCAAAAGAAAAATTAATAACAATATAATTATTTTTTCTTAAAAAATTGTAGGATTTCATTTTTTTCATAATTACGGCAGGGGTTAAGTGTAAACGGGGCTACCTACTGTACTATGGGCCCATAGGCCCGTTGCAGTTTCCTCCATTCTTATGTTCTTGTGTGTCTAAGGTGTAAAGGGAATGAATGTATAGGAAATTCCCAACCTAATATTAGGGTGGATGCATCCCCCCCCCCCCCCCCCCCCAGGATCTACACCCCTGGCTTTGCTGGAACTTACAATATATTTTTTCGTGAAGCCCTGGAAAGCTTTTGCTTCGGCTTCGGTTTCATGACTTTTTAAATGGCTTCGGCTACATGATTTTTTATATGGCTGGCTTCGGCTTCGTGACTTTCCAATGGCTTTTGCTTCGAACCTGGAGGTTTGGCTTCGGCCCAAGTCTGCTACAGGCCAGGTGTGTTTTTTTAACGCTCTTGTTGTAAGCATCTACTTAAATATCAATTACTTGACACACAGTCTTGTATACACCTGCCTCTCACACAATCAAAAGTCAAGCTATCGTAAACACGGCTTTCACAGTTGTTTTTTTTATATATTGTTAGTAAGTAACATAACCTTTTTTACAACGTTAGTTTGGTAAACATACTGTAAGTTAGTCTTAACATTATCAGGTGTAAACACTTCTCATAAGAGCTAAATGTTATCCATCTCCTAAAACACACAAGTTAATACATTTGTGGGGTTTTTTATTTTCATCCTGATGCACAGTGTGAGAGTTAATCCTAAGAACGTAGTTACCTTTGCTACGTCGAGTCATCTCCCGAATCTCACCTGTGTACTAACAACCCCTGGGCATATAACTTAAGGTCGAGATCCTCAGAACTTTTTGTGTTGTCCGTCTTCCTGTGTCTATGTATGAGAGCGCCTCTAGTTGTGATAGTCTCTGTGTAGATTTGACGCCATTCATGCCGTCATCTTTGTGGCCCAGACCCGCGCCAAGAGCCACTAGCACTAATTAAATACAGTAGTGTGTTGGGGCGGCGCCCAGTGGTGTCCAAGCCAGTACTGCAGCGGACCACTGGTGGAGAAGGAGAGCCAGGAAGATCATCTGTGTTTGTGTAGGGGGTGTAGGAGGAAGGGGACCTCCACCCTCCACAGGTAATATATTCTACCTCAGACGTGCGCTGCCTGGCCTAGATCTCCCTGTCTCCCTCTCCACCCTTCCGCTCTCTTCACGCTCCCTAGCACCTCTTTCAATACAAGTATGGCACACGGCTGTTGCTACGTATTTTATTTAACTTTTTCTTGTGTTTTTAAATGTTGTTAATATTGCATATTGTTGGATGCGGCGACCGAGTGGATACAGCGCTCGTCCACTGTCCTTAGGTTCGCTGGCTTGTGCTCCGGGCGCTCCCAGTTCACCAAACCGTGAATGGGTACCTTAACTTTGTAGCTGGGGGATTGAAGCACAGGCCGTCGATGAGTCGCACTCATTTTTTTTTAATTACCATTTAATTTTGTTCGGTTCTTAGTGTTTGTTTTTCCTAATTCCTACTCATAAAATATTTACACCACCTCCTTTATAGTTCCCCTTCCAAGGCTTTCATTTTGTGCTTTGTTCGTGTTTAGTTATTATAGCAGCCTTTGCACTCGACAAAATCATATCCTTACTTTTCCCAGGCAACTTATGTCCTGCATGAGGATTCATAGTCTCCGCTCAGCGGCCACAAATGCCTCCCTGCCTGAAACTGGAATCCTTCCTATTCTGTCTTGATGCATACATTCTCTGTATCCTTAATATATGGCAGAGACTTAACGTGTACCTTTATGATACGTTGCAATAGGAAGACATTAAAACTCTCTTCCTCCTCTTTGTACGTAAGAACACACAGACACACAAACCACTACTATTATAACTACTACTACTACAACTTTTTTCTTTTTTTTTAATGGCCTCCATCCTCCCTTATAGCCATACCTTCGCCACCATTTTATTACCTTAAAATTAAATATCCTAATACATAAGTAGCTATCCTAGCTGTGTTGAGTTAGTTGAGCCTCAGATCTATGCTGCATTCAGTGACTGTTGCCTCATAGTCAATATCTGCAACTGTTGTCGGCTTTGGGGCCAATGCTCTCGTTCCCCTGAGGCAGAGCAAAGCCGACCTTAGGAGAGAAAAGGACAGTCGACATCTCATCCAGGCTGTAACATAACTTCTGGGCTGCTGCTTCTGTTCGTATAGCACCTCCACGAGTCTCGCGTAGAAGCATCTTGCACTTGGTCCCATCCCACCAGAGGTTGTGAACACTAGAGGAGTGAAGCTGTCTTGATCAACGTTCTGAATTCTCTCCCCGTATCCCCTGATCTTGTCGTTCTCGTTCCTCCTGTGTGCAGCATCGAGAGCTAAGTTACGGTGATATGCGGCCATGGAATAAAATATCCTGATGTCGAAAAAGGCTCGCTGTCCCCGCGTCCAGAATCCTCGTGCACTTATGTCAACACGGGCTTCGTTGGATGTGTTTGAAGTCCTATGTTGGAAAATCTCACCGTCCATTGGAAGGAGGGTCGGTTCTACCCTAACATCATGGCAGATTTCCTTCAACATATTTGCTGTGAGATCCCTTACTTCGTCATGCCTCATGCATATGAAGTCCCCCTAAATGCACACCATGGCGTGATCGACGTCATAAGAAGAGCCACTCATGCATTGGGAGGGCTAAACTTCTACTGGCCTATCGTACCTTAGAGCATTGGCATCTGTAAATTCTTGTTTATTGAGAGTGAAACCATTTGCCCTTATAGGTAACGTAGTTAACCAGTTAGAGGCGCCCACCTCCTGTGCTATAACTACTTTTTTTGTCAAGTTCTCTGGTACATGCAGCAACAGTTGCTGCAACTTATCACTTTGGCCGTGCTGACGTTCTGTCGTAATGGACCTTCGAATCTTGTTTACTTCACTGGTATCCACCTCCCCTGTTGCGTTCTGAGCTAATATGTTGGCCGAGAGGGCTGCTGTGAACTTAACTGGGTTTTGATGTTCGGTGGCAGCAATCTCCTCTGGATTGGTCACTCCCATTCCTCCCAGTCTCGGTGGTAGTGCAAGGAGTGATCTTTCTGCTGGGGTTAAGTGAGGGTGTTTCACTAATTTGGGAATGAAATTGATGCTGATAGCTTCTTCCAGAGGAAGGAGGAGGGGTCCGATATCAGGTATAGTGCGCATCAGGTAGTTCCAGCGATGCTTGACTCCATGGGTGAATGCCGCAAAAGCTGCATGTGGCTCTGTGTTAGCAATCTGAGACAGAGCTTGGATTTCCCTAACCCACTCATTCACCTTTCCTGTTACGTACTCGGTCTTGAAGTTCGTCGTACCGATTACTGCGCCTAGGTGTCTTTGGTCATCCTTTGTTATTTTGACCTCATTTCCACCGAACACCTCCATTGCCCGTTCATATTGTTTTGGTTTCACAATGAGGAAGGACTTGCTGGCGTTTGGGTGGTACCCTATTTGTGGGCCTACTACTACTACTACTACCTTTTTTTTTTTTTAGGAGTGGCCTCCAGCCTCCCCCAATAGCCACACCTTCGCCACCATTTAATTACTACTACTACTACTACTACTACTACTTTGCTGTCACTCGGAATCGAGTATGACGATCATCCAGCTATGAGAGAATGATACGAGTTCTTAAGGATGTTACCTTTGTTGGACGATACGGGACAGGCAGAGTCGTTCACAGATGTTGCACATATGGAGGGCTACATCCAGTACGGGAGGGGCGGCAGCAGCGTCTTTCCGGCATTGGCGCTTGTCTGCCTCTGTTTACAGTCGGGCTAATTCGAAGGTATTAACACCTCCTCGTGTGGTGCTCCTCTAAGCTTTACGGTGGGGAGTAATAGTCTCCCAGGTGAGGGGGGTCGATTTGGCACTTTTTCTAGATTTGTCTTCAGACTATCCTTATACCTTTTCAGTTGCCCACTAGCATTGCGTTTACTATTCATTAGGTCACTGTGAAGTAGCTGCTTTGGCAGTCTACTGCCATCCATACGGGTAGCATGGCCAGTCCAACATAGTTGTTCATGGATAATGGTAGCCTCGATGCTCCTACAGTTGGTGTCACCAAGACTACTGAAAATTGTTCTTTTGTCTTCCCAGCAAACTCGGAGGATGGAATGTAGTCAACGTTGATAATATTTTTCAAGTGCCTTGAGGTGCCTCCTGTATCTGACCCATGTCTCGCTGCCATATATCAGGATAGGAAGGACCACTGCTCGATATACATGCAACTTTGTAGATAATTTCACCTCCCTACAGATGAAGACACTGGTACAGAGTCTGCCAAAAGCTTAAGATGGACATCTGATCCGATGTTGGATCTCTTCATTGATGTCCGCGGTGGTAGACAGGTGGGAGCCGAGATACCAAAAGTGGGTACCATTTGAGAGGGTAGTGCAGTTAAGCTGGATGGAAGGTGGAAGTGTGGATGAACCAGGGGCAGCCTGAAAGAGAATCTGAGTCTAACCCACATTCACCTCAAGGCTGAAGTGTGGATACGCATAGGCGCAGATGTTCAGGATATCCTGTAGGTCGTGTTCAGTATGAACGACATGGGTGAGGTCGTCTGCATACTTAAGTTCAGTAATGGAAGCTGCCGACACCTTTGTTCTTGCCTGGAGTCGTCTATTGTTGAAAAGATCCTTCATCCGGTACTGGATGTCCAGACCACCAGCTAAATTGGCACTGGCACAAGTAAGGAAGGCAGCCAAGAAAATGGAAAAGAGACTTGGTGCCAGTATACATCCCTGTTTTTTCCCCGTTTGGATGGGAAGAACTCAGACTGGGTGCCACTGTGCAGGACACTGCCGTTTATGTCATCATGAAGTTGCCTCACAATGACGATGAATTTTGGTGGGCTGGCAAAACGGCTGAGGGTCCGCCAGAGGGGCTTCCATGTTGCTGCGTCAAAGGCTTTGGTTAGGTCCCGACGCTGTTCTCTGCACTTTACCTATGTCTGGCAGGCAGCAAATATCATGTCACTGGTGCCCTGTGATGGTCTAAAACCACATTGAGATTCTGAGATGAAGTTTTACGCCTCAGGAGGAAGTCTGTTTAGGAGGACTCGGGCGATAATCTTGCCAGCTATGGAGAGCAGCGAGATCCCACGGTAGTTGCCACTGTCTGATCGGTCTCCCTTGTTCTTATAAATATTAACAATTGCGGCGTCTTTAAGAGATTGGGGGATTTCCTCCTTTCCCCTTATATTCTCCAGGAGAGAGTGGAACGGCTGGTAAGCAGAGGTCCTCCTGCTTTATACACCTCGGTTGGGATTCCATCAGGCCCTGAGGCTTTGGTTTTTTTCATCTGTTTGATGGCTGACCCACCTCAGCTATCCTCTATCCCTGGATGGAGAATAGCTGAGGTGGGTCAGTTCTGGATACTGAGGGACCTGCTGGGTAGGCAGGACATCCACATCGGTGTTTCGGTTGAGCAATGAATGGTAGTGCTCTTTCCAGCGCTGAAGGAGGCCTTCATCGTCTTTAATTATGTTGTTACCGTTAGATGAGCGGAGGGGGGGGCTGCACCACTAGTGACTGGCCCATTAAATGTTTTAGTGGAAATGAAAAATTCGCGCATCTTGTTCTGATCTGCAAGTTTTTATGCTTCACATGCTTTATTTTTAAGCCAGTCGTTCTTTAGATTGCGAAGTTCCCGCTGGGCTGTCGCTTTTTTCTTGCGGAAGGTATCAGTTTGGTCTGAGACTGAGGGTTGTTCAGCCAGTCAGTAAAAGCAGCACGTTTATCATCGTTGAGTACTTGGATTGCCGGGTCATTTTTATCAAACCAGTCCTGGTGTATTCTTTTAAACTGGCTGAGGGTCTGTCTGTAGGTTTTTGTATTAACAGTATTATGAATATCCCATTCAGCACTGGGATTCACGTTGTTGGCTGTTGGGTTGTTTATAAGCCCATGTTCGACTTGCTCTCTGAAAGCATGTGCTACCGCTGGATCCTCCAGATGCCTAGTATTGAAACCTCTTCTTGAGACTTGCTGCCGTAGCCGTTTTGGGGCAACGTGAAGTGAGAGCATGGATCTGACAAGTCGATGATCGATGTCACAGTGGTCTGAGCCACGCATGGTATGGGTGATGAGGACATCTCGGCGATCTTTTCTCTGACAATGTAGTCAATGAGATGCCAGTGTTTGGATTGTGGGTGTTGCCACAAACCCTAGAACTTGTTGGCCTGCCTAAATAAGGTATTGGTGATAATGAGGTTGTGAGCAACGCACTTCGTGAGAAGGAGTAGGCCGTTGAGATTACACTTGCCTCGTCCATTTCTCCCAGTGGTTTTCTGCCAAATGTCAGCATCTCTGCCAACTCTGGCATTGAAGTTGCCAAGGAGCACAACCTTGTCTTCTCTGGGGATAGAGGCTAGCACTCTTCGAGGTCGTCGGAAAAGGCCTCCTTGATATCATCCTCAACATCTCGTGTTGGGGCGTATGCACTGATCAAGAAGGCATGACGTGAGTGATTCAGTGGGATTCGAAACATCATATGGCGCTCGTTCTTCCCAATAGGCATTTCAGTTAGCCTGTGAAGGATGCGTTGGCAGATGGCAAAGCCAACTCCATAAATGTGATTTCTCTCCGCAACAGGCTTACCCTTCCAGAAGAAGGTGTAGCCAGACCCCTGTTCTGTGAGTTGGTCCTCATCTGGGAGCAGGGACTCACTGATGGCTGCAATGTCGATGTTATACGTAATTAGCTCTTTTGCCACAAGGGCAGTTCTTCATTCATGATGTGCATTTGTGCCAGTATCCAGAAGGGTCCTGACATGCCATGCAGCGACCATAAGAGATTGTATAGTTTGTTTTTGTTTGGAGCTGTGATTTTGATTGTATTTTCGACCGCATAAGGATGACCTTACTGGGTGCGGTTGTCCAGTCAGGTTGGGTTTTTACTCAGGCTATGTTTAGGGCACCTTTCCTAACCCCCTCCCCATGTGGGATGAGCAGACTGGCTCCTCGGAAGGGCTGCTCAGTCTCACAGACAGGACCAGATTGCACTGCTGCCTAGATCCCAGTGCATAAACGACCATCTTATCTGTGCCGCCCATGTGCAGAGTTGTGACTAGAGACTCCCTGCAGTCATCTCTGCCTGTCCCTGTCACCACTCGTCCTTCGCCATAGGACTTTTGAGAGGTATAAGGGGTTTTGATGATGATGAGAGGTATGATGAGCTGGGTGATGGCTGAGCTTGAGTTTATTTATGTGGTGAGGCAGGAGCGCAGGTGGCAATCACCTATCTTGGCTCTGCCCTTTCCTGATCCAGTGGTGCAAGTGTTGCAACGACTGAGGAGAGGGAGAGTTACAATGGACTGCCGATAGCCGAGTTTGTTGGGTTTCGCCTTAGTAGCCTGTCCATCAGGCATTGCCCTCGTCCGCCGGTGTAGTCGTTTGGTTTCCATGGGGGGTCACTTCTTCTGCATACACCGCCGGTGGGGTCTTGTTGTAGCTCTGTAAGCTTGTCTGCCTGATGCGTAGCTCCACCGCAGATTTTCGTTCGAGGTTTACCCCCGTAGCCTTATACCTGACAAGGTTAATCCGCAAGGCAGCGGGGCAAAGGTTGGTAGGCGCCAGGACATGTCCACATGCCAGTGGGCCTTTGCGCCGTCCCTCTGGGCCCATTGCTACTCCAAGATCCCCTGTTGATCTAGCCTGGGCCCACAAGGCACCCAGTTACCGTGTGTTGCCACGAGGAGGCACAGCAGGAGTCTTGATGGTGAGGAGGCTGTGTACTGGCAGGGAAAGACTTATGCAAGTTGCTTCCATGTTCCCCACTAGGGCTAGCCAGCGGCGGCAGCTGAAAGCGAGAGGGAGCAAGCAAGTGCTTGCACCTTAATACTAACAAAATGCTGCCACACTAGACGCATTTCACCACCCTGTTTGTGGCTGCGCTCACACACACAAACACACACACACGTACGTATGTTTGAGTGTTTTGTCACCTCTTACTGCCCCTTACTAGTAATTAGACCTCTGCAATACTCTGCTCACACCACAACAATCAGTCTTCTCACAGTGAGCGATGACCATATCTCCCTGGACAAGCTCCGAGGTGCAGCGTATCACATTCTCATACTTCGGCACTCACCTCGTCAGACCCTCATCCTCTTCCCCTAATGAGCCTTTGTATAATCTTTCGTTTTTCATTTAATCTCTAAAGTACCAAAATCATTCATGGGTACTGAGCGAAAATTCGTGTACAATAACTAATACTTGTTCTACATACCTGTACGTATTTATCTCCTAGCATATTAACTGTGTTATATTGTTTACTGTTTAAAAAGCATGTGTGAAGATCAAGAGATTTGCCACCAAAGTTCCCCATTATCCTCCTCCCAAAACATGGTTTGTTTCACCTTAACTCTCTCTCTTGTCTTCTTCTTCCCCTATCCATCCTCCGACTCTTCCTCCCCTTCCTTTTCCTGCTCATCCCTTTCCTCTTCCTTCTCTCCTCCTCTTTCTCCTCCCCTTTCTCCTCCTCCTCCTCCTCCTCCGCCTCCTCCTCCTCCTCCTCCTCTTCCTAGCCCTTCTAGTACTTCCAGCAGGGCACGAGCATGAATAATGAATAACCAGGGTGGCGAAACTTTTCCCCGACCCACCGCCAACAATGAACCAACCCTTACCCTTGTATCTCCTCTGGGTCTGACACGTTGCCTCATTTTTGTACACAAGTCCTCCTCCTCCTGGTGCCACACACCCCTGCTGACGCTACCACCCTCCTGCTGCCACACACCCCTGCTGATGCTACCACCCTCCAGCTGCTACACACCACTGCTGACTCTACCACCCTCCTGCTGCCACACACCCCTGCTGATGCTACCACCCTCCAGCTGCCACATACCCCTGCTGACTCTACCACCCTCCTGCTGCCACACACCCCTGCTGATGCTACCACCCTCCAGCTGCTACACATCACTGCTGATGCTACCACCCTCCAGCTGCTACACATCACTGCTGACTCTACCACCCTCCTGCTGCCACACACCCCTACTGATGCTACCACCCTCCAGCTGCTACACACCATTGCTGACTCTACCACCCTCCTGCTGCCACACACCCCTGCTGACACTACTACCCTCCTGCTGCCACACACCACTGCTGACTCTACCACCCTCCTGCTGCCACACACCCCTGCTGACTCTACCACCCTCCTGCTGCCACACACTCCTGCTGACTACCCACGATACCTACCATAATCTCTTGCCAAATGTACAAAAGCCACTTATTCCTTTTGCAGTTTTTCATTTCTTTGATTTTCGTTTTTATGTTTTAAAAGTAAAGAACAGCATCACCTCCACACCCTCCCTAAATCCGCCTTTAATCTTCACATAGCCTTTTCACATGCAATTTCTTAATCCTTTCCTACGACCTCCCTATCATGTCCTTCACTTGATTCCTGCCCCTCTCCTCTACCCTTTGCTTGTATCATTCTCCCGCTGCACCGTGTTCACAGAATCAATCAAAGTCGGATCCCTTTGGCTTTTCAACAGATTTTTAAGAATTATTTTGAGTCTTTCATATATCTTATAGAGGTGAAGAGAGACTGGTGGGGTCCATATAGGTGAAAATATGACAGAAGGAGAAATGAGAAAAGCCATGAATATAATAAAAAGACTGGAAAATCAGATGGCGTTGGATGGACTGATGATGAATGAAAAATGGTTGAGAGTGAAAGTGAAGTAATGGAGTGGATACATGAATATTGAGGATCATGTATGAGTTCAGGACACGGCTGAAGCATTGCAGGGGGCTGGGCGAAAGAAAAGGAAATTACCAATTAATGAAAGACGTATTTGAGTTTTATAAGGATATGTGCTAAGGTGTAAGTTGGCATGTTGATTGACGGTGTGAAAGGGTCTAGAAATCTATCGCTGGCTAGAACTTGAAGGATTTACGAAATGAATTTATGTTTGTGCCAATCAATTTAATATTAGTTTGTCCAGAAAGATGTAGAAGAAAAGAAAGTATTGACCATAATAGGGGACTAAGAGAATACTTTTACTGAAATGAACACTCAGAGACATGTGAAGACTTGAACTTATCTGTCCAAAGTCATATTTCAATTAACATTTACCCAGTTCATGTTAAATTTCAATCTTTGTGTCTTTATCTACAGGAGAAGATTTAAGGTGTTTGCACATTAACTATGTGACGTTATAAGTCGCTAGAACACAAACAAAGTAATATTGAACCCGGTAGAAATAAAAAAAAAAAGTGCGCAACATTATAGAAACCCACACAATCGTTCTGATAAACAATGAATGTATGTGAGATGTATGAGTACTGGAGGCCGCGTCAACGAAAATATTTTAAGATGGTAAGGATAGAGAGAGCGGACAATGAAGATAAACAGAGGAGAAAGATTTTCGATACTGCTTCAGATGAAGGAGGGAGAGAGAAGTAAAACTCGAGAGAGATGGATCGACTTAGTGAAGAAGTTATTAAAAGTTTAGAAATATATCACTGAGTTATGCTGGGGGAATGATTGAAGACCGTGCATAGCCAAGACGAATTTGATTTTGAGAATAAAAGAAGAACTGAAACCTGGAGGTCTTTTCGGCACACCACATCCTGACCAAATTGAATGATTATGAAAATGTAAATAGTGTTGAAGTCTAAATTCACTTTTTTTCACTCAATATGCGTCGATAGAATAGATGACGGGAGCTGCCTGTGAGGCTTGATGTGTTATTTAGAAGGGGGTGGCTTAAGGTTCTTATACAATGAAATTGCTTCGCTGAGGTTTGTGGTAATTGTGGTTCCGTCGTGGTAACTGAATGTTGGTATTTAAACGAGGAATTAAAAATAAAAGCGTTCAAACTAATACAAACAAAAAACAGTTAGTTTCATCATCGTGTGGTCTGTGATTAGTGAGGAGTTTGACTATGACTGAGGCACCAACACACACACAAGAATCAGAGTATTTATTTTGTGAAGAGTGATGTAAACTAAACGGCAGCCTTCAGGGTCGCACTATACCCGCTGCTGAGTGGTAATAAAGTGTGTCAGCCACGATGTATTCACTGAATGTGTCCTCAGAATTAAGGAATAAATCAGGGCGTGATAACTGGTGTGGCTGAGATAGCATTACCATTCATTCGCCATTGTCAAGGGCTGTGTCAAGCCCTTGGCAAGATAAGGCTGAATAAGACCTTGAAGAATGACGCTTGTCTTGGGAGCCACGCTGGAATTTATGGGAGCTGATGTGGGTGGCCTGCGTGAGCTGCGGTCTCCCACAGACTTAGGGCAGGGTTGGAATAATTACAGTGGGTGTTTTTGAAAGGGGTGTATGTAACAGCGGGTAAACTTCGGGAATTACTTTTGGGAAGCGCTGTAAAGTTGAAATTGTCCCTTCGTTCTCTCCATTGTGTATCAGATTTAAAGTTTTCATTTTTTGTACTTATTGTTTACAACTGTTCACAAGGGTCTGTTTGTTATAGCTGTTTGTATCCTCCTGAATTCTATGTAAAATATACGACACTTCAACTTAAAAAAAATTTGGTTTTGAAAACAAATAAGAATCCGACACTACGTAGGTGCACACAATGTAAACGGCACTTATTTTCTGTGGTATTTATTTTACATGGTACTTTGTTTTTGCGGTACGTTGTTTACATGGTATATTGTTTATGCATTACTTTGTTTACATGGCGTATTGTTTATGCGGTACTTTGTTTACAAGGTACTATATTTTGCAGTACTTTATATACACAATACTTTATTTATATGGCACTTTGTTTATGCGGTACTTTGTTTACACGATACTTTATTACATTGTACTTTGTTTACACGGTATTTAATTTAAGTGTTACTTCGTTTATGGGTTACGGTACTTAGTTTACACGGTACTTTACGATTCATATTTCGCACACACACACATATATACACTATACAGTATATATATATATCTGCTGATAACCACAAGGAAAAAGAAAACACGAAGTTCCCCTTGTGGTTATCAGCATATACCTGGATCACGCGCACCTACAGTGATTTATTTGCATATATATAAATATATATATATATATAAATATATATATATAAATATATATATATATATATATATATATGTATATAGATATGTGCATATATGCATATATATATATATATATATATATATATATATATATATATATATATATATATATATATATATATATATACTGTATATAAATATAAATATATATATATATATATGTATATGTATATATATATATATATATATAAATATAAATATATATATATATATATATATATATATATATATGTGTGTATAGATATGTGCATATATATATATATATATATATATATATATATATATATATGTACATATATATATATATATATATATATATATATGTATATATATATGTATATATATATATATATATATATATATATATATATATATATATGTATATAGATATGTGCATATATATATATATATATATATATATATATATATATATATATATATATATATATATATATATATATATTGCTTTAGGTGCGCCGTTTTCTGTTTGGTCAATGATATTTATAACCTTCCGAGGCTTGTTAAGTAGGTCGTTAGTTACCAGGAGTTGTTTGTATATCATTATATTACGTACCAGGCGGCTGCTCATAGCTTATTAATTCTTCAGCTCAATTATATTATCAAGAGTAAAATGCCTTGTTCTGTTCCTTGTTGTCTTAGTAAAATCGGTGGTTTTGATCTCTCTCTCTCTCTCTCTCATCAGTATTTTCTCTCTCCATGAATACTCTCCCTAAATCTCCCTTCTTCTCCCCATGCCCTCTTCTTTATCCTCCCACACACTCCTATCCCCCCAGTATTTTCCTCTCCCCCCCCCCCCCTCCCTCTGTTGACATCCTCAATTCAACAGGTGAGAAGGGAACAGGTGAGTAGGGAGGTGTTTGGCACCAGCTGAGTGGGAGCAGGTGTGTGGGAACAGCTGAGTTGGAGAGCAGGTGAGTGGGGAACAGGTGAGTGGGAGCAGGTGTGTGGAAACGGCTGAGTGAAGAGCAGGTGAGTGGGGGAACGGGTGAGTAGGAGCAGGTGTGTGGGAACAGGTGAGTGAGGAACGGGTGAGTGGGGAACAGCTGAGTGGGGAGCAGGTGAGTGGGAGTGGTGGACCTCCCTTACGTTCAGTCTTGGTATTGTTACTTGAAACGTGTGGGTGACGGAGGGGAGAAAAGAGGAAGTGGGCGGGTTGTGGAGGTAATGGGCGTAGTGAGGAGATGTTGGAAGGGGAGAGGGGAGGTAATAGGCCGGGTGGGGAGATGGTGGAAGGGGAGAGGGGAGGTAATGGGCGGGGTTGGGAGATGGTAGAAGGGGACAGGTGAAATAATGGGCGGGATGGGAAGATGGTAGAAGGAGAGAGGGGAGGTGGTGGGCGGGGTGGGGAGGCAGTGGACGGGGTGAGGTAAAAGATGAGAGGGGAGGTAGTAGGAGAGGCGGGACGGGGAGAAAAATCTAAAGTGAGGTTAGAAAGGAGAAAAGGGAGTCGTGGGGAGAGGTGTAAGGGAACTGAGGAGAGAGAGAGATGGGAGAGGAAGGGATGGGGTTCGGGAGATCATTGAGGAAGAGAAACAAAGAGAGAGAAAAGAGAGACTTAAGAGGACTGACGAGAAAAGAGGTGAAAGGATAATAGCACCAAGGGAAGATTTTTAGAGAGTGGAGTGAGTGAAAGGGAAGGACAGGCAATTAGAGGGGAGAGGCAGGAATGAGGGGAAGGCAAGGTGTAATGAGGGAGGTAGGAATGAGAGTAGGAGATGGGAGCAAGGAGAGAGAGAGAGAGAGAGAGAGAGAGAGAGAGAGGATGTTATGGAGGGAGGGGAGGGAGGAATGGGCGTGTTTTATTAGTCGTTCTCTCTCCCTCTTTACTATAAATCGAGATCGTCCTGGTCTGTGTCTCGTTTTATTGTTTTATTTTGTTCACTGGAGGCGGCCACCATTATGTAAACTGTCTGGCTTGTGTGGGCGTGTTTGAATGTGTTTGTATGTGGTGTTTGTAAATGCATGTGAACCGTGCTTGAGTATATGAATAGTGCCGTAAGTAAGCCCTGTTTGCCAGCGTTTGTGAATGTATGTGGGCCGTATTGGAGAATATACACATACACCCACCAGCACTACCTGTATGTAAGTGTGGCTTTGTTTGTGAGTGTATATGAGATGTTTATGAACTTATAAGACCAGTGTTTGTGAGCAATTTGTTTTCAAGTATCTGTTTGCTTTGTTTACAATTGTATATGGACATTATTTTAGGGGTATGGGAGTGGTGCTTGTTTGTATGTGTAAGTGAAATTTGCAGTGTACATAGACTATTTTCGAGGGTGTGTATTTGAGCGGTGTTTGTGAGTGTTCATGAACCTTGTATGTGAGTGATACTATATGAGCGCTGTTTGAGATTGTAGGAGGGCGATATTTGAAGTGGTTACGAGCGGTGTTTGTATATTTGCGTTTGAGTTCACGCCTCCCTGTACATTTTCATGATATCTCCATGGACACCATATGTATGTTTTATATACTGAATATGCGAGTTCACTCATCCGCCGCGGTGTATGCTTTATCTGAGTGATGTCTGCATATACCGTATATATATATATATATATATATATATATATATTTCATTAGCCCAATAAAGCACGCGGACTTCTACACATAATCAGCACCTCACCCCGCCAGGATTCGAACCCACGGCTCACGAGCCCATGACTGTCACCGTGGAACGCTTACTCTGGACCACCAGGATACTAAAAGCAGTCCTAGATTCTGTTATATTTCACACAAAGCCTGTTCAACGAGCTTATGGCGCCGTGGGTTCGAATCCTGGCGGGGTGAGGTGCTGATTATGTGTAGAAGTCCGCGTGCTTTATTGGGCTAATGAAATATATATATATATATATATATATATATATATATATATATATATATATATATATATATGCAAGTAAATCACTGTAGGTGCGCGTGATCTAGGTATATGCTGATAACCACCAGGAAAGAAGAAAACACGAAGTTCCCAAGCGTGAATTACACGAAAGCGCTTGGGAACTTCGTGTTTTCTTCTTTCCTGGTGGTTATCAGCATATATATATATATATATATATATATGGAGTGTTGATGGATGGTGTTATATGTAGTGATGATGGATGATGTTATATGTAGTGATGATGGGTGGTGTTATATGTAGTGATGATTAGACAATAAAATAATAACAGTTTAATGCTAAAAAAATATACTTTGCTGTACCGTTGTAGTGAAAAACATGGTGGAACTTACATACACCGTTAATGAACTATTGATGGAAGAAGAAGTTTTGGGGACTGAACAGTGAGTCAATGTGGAGCCTCCCGGAGGGTGGCGTCCTACCGTTGCCTAGCGGATGAGCCGCCCG
The DNA here is from genome assembly GCA_958450375.1 of Homarus gammarus. NCBI lineage: Eukaryota > Metazoa > Arthropoda > Malacostraca > Decapoda > Nephropidae > Homarus > Homarus gammarus. Next base: position 924,695 of record CAUDMG010000455.1, read on the forward strand.
GAGGGCGACGATTCTGGTAGTATATATATATATATATATATATATATATATATATAATTCATTCCTGTATGTTCGCCAGCAGTCCCATTTTTCCTTGTACACTCACGTGTCATAGTTTCGATGCACCCTCTATCCCTATTCCTGACTCGATGGAAGTCGTAGCTCTGGCTTGAAACCGAAATTTCACCCCCCCCCCCAACCTCTCACTTACCCCCACCCATCGTTCAGTGGTGCAATGTGGTAGCTCGAAGCTTCGCTGGATTGTACGAATAGCAGTTCATGATGTAGTATTTGAGAGAATATATGCACGATACAGGTTTCATAAGTGACTTCACAATACTTTATTTACCATCACTATAATAGTTGCCCCTCGTGTAACGAGGATGGCGGGCCCAAGGGCCACCTAGGCGTGAATTTGTTTAAGGTGTAAAAGCTGTCGCCAACACAACCACACCCTAAGTTAATGAGATGTATGACCCAGTGTCAAGAAATAGTCCGAGAAGACCGGGCAACTCGCTAACTGAACTGGCTAACCAATACCCCGGAATATGATCCGCAAATCAATTAACATGCAGGTTCCCAATTAATGCTGGGTAGACAGAAGCAAATGGTGTAAGGAAACTTGCCCAAAGTTTCACCCTGCCCGGGAATCGAACCCGGGTCTGCTCGCTTGCGAGGCGAGCATGCTGACATTACACCACTATACTTAACATCACTATACACGAGGGACCGTTCGGTTTGCAGCCCTGACTACGACTTCCCTCGAGCCAGGAGTAGGGATAGAGGGTGCATCGAAACTATGGCGCGTGAGTGTACATATATGACACATATTCTTACTACAAGAGGATACCAAACTATGCCAACGGTAGATAACTAATCTGCACAATATGAGACATCACACCATTTGATAAGCTTACAAATAAAGTCAGTTCGGATAATAAAGTATAAACGCGAATGTCCTCCCTGTTGTAGTGGACATTTGATGTGTATATATTCAATTAAAACCGGCAGAGAGTATACGGGCGGCTATATCCGGTTTTATTATATTTGCTACCTTCCCCCTCTTTCTCCCTCCCTCCCTCCCTCCCTCCTGCTCCCCCTCCCTCCCTCCCTCCCTCCCATCCTTTTCCTCTTCCTCCCTCCCTCCTCCTCCTCCTCCTCCTCCTCCTCCTCCTCTCCCTCCCCCTCCCTCCCTCCCTCCCTCCCTCCCTCTCTCCCTCCCTCCCTCCCATCCTTTTCCTCTTCCTCTTCCTCCCTCCCTCCCTCCCTCCCTCCCACTCCCTCCCCTCTCTCCCCCTCCCTTGCAACGCTTGCTATAGAATGCAGGGACACACACATGCATTATTTCGTCCATGTGTTTTACATAGGCGTGCGTGTATCCATTTATAGAAGAGGAATTAGGTTGGTGGGAGAAGTGGAGGTCGGGGGGGGGGGATGGTTAGGCATTTGTGGGAGGAGTGGATGGGAGGAGAGAAGAGGAAGGGAAGAAAGGGAAGGGAATGAGGGAGGAGCAGGGAGTGGACGAGAGAAGGGAGGGTAAGAGGTAGGAGAGGAAAAAGGGGGAGAGTGGGGAGGGGAGATAGGCTTGAATATTTTGAGGTCCCTGCTACATGATTTTATTTATTCGTGCAATATTAAACAAATTGGATGGGAGTGTTCATGGGATTTTTTTTTTGTGGGGGGGGGGGGAGAGGAAGGGAGATTGTGGAGTTGGAGTTGAATAATATTTTTTGTTGTTCTATTTTTTATTTATTTATTTTTATAATTTATGAATGAATGGTTTGTTGTTTATTTTCCGCCTGAGTTGTGAAGGGGGTATGTTGAGTGTTACTGTGTCGCCTTGTTAGTTAATTATTTAACACTAAAAAGGAAGACTTGACTACTATTAGGACTCTCTCTCTCTCTCTCTCTCTCTCTCTCTCTCTCTCTCTCTCTCTCTCTCTCTCTCTCTCTCTCTCTTGTTAGCACTCATGATATAGATACAATATAAGCATAAAGGATAATGAGACAATAATGTACATTCAGTGTGTTTTGAATTAGGTAATCAAATAGTTGGGTGCCGGACATCGGTAGGGGAAACATGTATTGTGGTCGAATGAAAGCAGATTGTTTTATGTTGAGTGTTATTTATTATGATGTACAGTAGATATTATTATTATTATTATTATTATTATTATTATTATTATTATTATTACTTTTGTTTTTGTTGTTCTCCTTAGCTCCTCAGTTCATCCAGCGCGTCACAAGGGTGGGCTCGTTGAGGCACCACGGTCCTCTTTCCTTGATGCGTCTCACTCACTCCATTAAGTTGCTAATGGAGTAAAACTTAACTTAATAGAGATATAATTAAGTTCATGAGGTAGTAATAGTAATATAAGTTGGCAGTAATATATATAGATATATATATATATATATATATATATATATATATATATATATATATATATATATATATATATATATATATATATATATATCTTGATAAAATCACACGGGAAAATGGAAACAACGGAGTACCTTAGCTTTCGTCTTTATTCAAGACATCTTCAGAGGCAACTGGATTACATGGACAGAGAGAGGCTTAAATATACAGGGTGACCTAAAAACATGAGGTCAGGTCAAAATGATGACATCCACTAATCCCCACACCAACACACACGTAGAGGAGCTTAAGAGAAGGGTGGTGACGTGACTAGTCAAGTCAGGTCAGAAAAAAGGGGACCCACAAAATAACTATCATACATCTAGATCAAAGGTTTTTAAAGCATTTTTAACCTTGGGCCACTGACAAATAAATTTATGTAACATATTATCAGTTTTGAACTGACCATCACTAAGGTTTATTGATTTTAATTCCTTAATCAAACTAGCTTCAACAAGAAGTCTTTCTGTGACACAAGATGATTTGAAAACTTCTAAGCTTTTTTCCCAAGCAATGGGGTGATTATTATTCCTAACATGAACGAACAAGGCACTGCTTTCAGATGCAGTTCTAATATTATACTTATGTTGTTTGATTCTGAGCTGCAGTGTTTTTCCTGTCTGACCTACATAATTACAATTACATTTGCTACATGGAATACAATAAACACTACCATTTACATTCAAACTTGGGCTATTCCTTATTAACATATTAGTAATGGTTGAGTCATACTTGAAAACAACATTAATATTTAGAAGCTTGAGGGACCGAACTAACGGGACAAATTCATTACGATAGGGCAGAGTCAAAATATTCTTAAGTGTAGGAACTTGTCTGGTTTGAGAGGAATGAAAGGATTTTTTAGCCCTATTAAAACAACGATCAACAAACACAGAAGGGTACCCAAGTTTATGTGCAATAGAACGAATGTGTTTCAATTCATCGTCAATAAATTCAGAGTCACAAATACGCAGACATCTTAAGAACATAACAGAAAAAACTGACGAAAGCTAAGGTACTCCGTTGTTTCCATTTTCCCGTGTGATTTTATCAAGATTTATCTTATCCACGTTTTCATTGTGGATTTTCATAATATATATATATATATATATATATATATATATATATATATATATATATATATATATATATATATTCTAGCAGAATCGCGCACATCCGCTAGGCAACGGTAGGACGCCACCCACCGGGAGGCTCCACATTGTCTCACTGTTCAGTCCCCAAAACTTCTTCTTCCATCAATAGTTCATTAACGGTGTATGTAAGTACCACCATGTTTTTCACTACAACGGTACAGCAAAGTATATTTTTTTAGCATTAAAATGTTATTATTTTATTGTCTAAACATCACTACATATAACAACATCCATCATCACTACATATAACATCATCCATCATCACTACATATAACACCATCAATCATCACTACATATAACACCATCCATCATCACTACAGATCGGTAAAGTCGTTTCTGAGATTCTCGTGCGGACACACAAACACACAAACAGACAGACTTCTTTGTTTTATAAAAATATATATATATATATATATATATATATATATATATATATATATATATATATATATATATATATATATATATATATATGTAATACTCAGAAATTTCAGAGTAATTTCGAATGCCCCGCCATTGGCAACACTGAGCGTTCAAGGTCGCTGGAGGGAAAAGAGCGCTGCCTGCTCGTAACGAGAGATTGCGGAACTAGGCTATATGATATTAAATGTAATTCACCGAATTAATAATGATGTGATTCATGAAGTAAGGGACTATTATTGAATTTGAAATTATTATAGATCGTTTATCAGTCTGAATAATGTTACGGGTGTCCCAAGGAGTTATTAGTTAGGCGGAAAATATGTCACATAGACAAGCCAACGCCTTGAGGAGAGGACGCGACGCTGGCTCTCTCTGAGTGGCGGGGTGCAGTCAAACATACAAGACGTCCCCTGCGCGTCCGTCACAGAAATAGTCACGTGGCCTAGTCACCTGTGCTGCGCTATCGCAGTATAACAAGTAAGTCTCATTCAATCTCAGACAGGGTTAGATAGGGCAGTGGTAAAGTTAACTAGAGCTAACAGTGAGTTCATTTCAGGGTTTCCGTCAGAACCCACTTGACTGGAGTTGACCGTAGTTGGCTGTGAGAGACTGACTGCCGTTTGAGACTGCAGTTGATGATTGAGGCTTGGCGATTGTCGCCTTCAGAACGATCAGTGTAGGCTTGTGACTGGTTAGCCGGGTAGCAAAGGACCTCTTGAGTGAACAAGTGCTCCTGACAACTAAAACGACACGGGACCAGCATCAGCAATGGGTGATCAGTTCTTACCGCGTGGGTGCACAACACTGCGTGTCCTCGGTCAGCTAGAAGTGTTACCTGCTGGCTATAGACACCTGCTGGCGTTCTCTCTTCCTGCCCATGGACGCACTGGGAGTACACTGAGGCTATCTGAGTAAATTAATGGTCACACACTGAGACCATGAGTCTAGGAATCAGTGGAGTTTAGAGGTACACTTTCCAAGGTGGAGAAAGGCTGATTTGGGCCTTCAACTACGGGTGCCTGTTGGTTGTGCCTTAAACGACTACGGAGTGCAGGTGGAATCTGTGTGTGTGTTAGGTTAGGGAGCACGGTTCATGGGTATTGGACTCAGTAATTTCTTTATAATAGTGACAGTATTTTTGTGTGTAGTTAATACTATTTTTTCAGTTACTAATGTATGCTGTGTGCATTTAATATTTCTTTATAGTTCAATCTCAGATATAACCTTTGTTCCCCAGAGTAGTGTTTAAGTTAGGTTAGGAAGTGTGCATCTGTTGGTGTAACATAATTATGTTGAGTGCCCTTAAGGCCTATTCATTGTAGAGTGTTTAATTTCTTATTTTTTATTACCATTTCCTCAGTGACTCATATTATTCTGTTGAAAACCCTTAAGGCCTATTCATTGTAGAGTGTTTAATTTCTATTTTTTTAATACCATTTCCTAAGTGACTGATATTATTTTGTGAAAGCCCTTAAGGCCTGTCTCATGTGTGCAAGCAACATTTCTTAATACTTCAAATGTATTGTTGCCTGAGTTTCTAATAATTTCTATATCATGTATAACTTTTATTCCCCAGAGTAGTGTTTTAAGTTCAAGTTAAGAGGTGGGCATATTGGTGTACCATTATTTGATTGTCTGTAGTGTTGGAGGAAATATAAGTGTCTAAATTTTACAGTGTGTCTCATTCATCCCAGTCACAGACGCTATCCTTCCACGGGTCACGGACAATTCATTTTGTTTAGTAGATTTAAGTGTTCTTGTGCTGGTTCGGGATTTTTCTCAAAGGGGCGCTTCCACTGCCATTACCATCTATTAATTTTTAATAAACCCCAAGTCAAGTGAGAAATTAAAGTCCAGTATATTCCGACCGGTTATATATATATATATAAATATATATATATATATATATATATATATATATATATATATATATATATATATATATATATATATATATATAATATCTTAGATATAGTACTTAATTATATATAGTTAATATATTAGTTGAATTATATAATGTATTCTTTGTTTCATAAGTACAAATTAATGGACATCATTTTCTTATTTGATACTTGTATTCTCCTGGAAATGATATAATGATGGCAAGTCAGTGTGGGGGATTTAGTGTGGGAAAGCTGTCAAGTGCGAGTTGGCGTGTGCGAGTTGGTGTGTCAGAGTTGCATTGTGCGAGATGGCGTGTAAGAATTGGCGTGTGGGAGTTGGCGTGTAAGCGTTGGCGTGTGCTAGTTAGCGTGTACGATTTGGCGTCTGTGGGTTGCGTGTGAGAGTTCCCGTATGAGAGTTGGCGTATGAGACTTGATGCGAGAAAAGTCCAATACAGGAGAACTGGGTCTTAGAAGACTTGCCTCCCAGGAAAGGTGATCCTAAGAAGAATTGGCGCGAGAAACTTGGCGCATGGGAGAGTTGGCGGGGTACATAGAGTTGGCATGGGTGGGAATGAGTTGGGGCTGGAAAACGTAGGTAAGAAAAGGGAGTGAGAGGGAGTTCATGTGTGTGTGTGTGTGTGTGCGTGTGTGTGTGTGTGTGCGTGTGTGTGTGTGTGTGTGTGTGTGTGTGTGTGTGTTTTAGGAACCGTGCATTAGAGATTTACCAAGAATGTGTGAATGGAAGACTTAGCAAGAATGGATGCGTGGGAAAATGAGCAAGAATTGTGTGCACGGGAGATATAGCAAGAATGTGTGTGTGTGTGTGTGTGTGTGTGTGTGGGCGAGTTAGCGGTGACCCGTGAATAAACAGGCTTATCTAATCGGCAAGTATTAACTAATTCACGCATCGATTCCTGTGGTCTCTTGTGTGTGTTTATTGTCCATGTAATAAAGGGTGATGACGAGAGGAACACAGGCGATATATCACTATTTCTCACTAATATATATATATATATATATATATATATATATATATATATATATATTATATATATATATATATATATATATATCACCAAGACAATAGGTTACACCATTTACCTGGGATGGTTCAGTTAACATGTAGCATTCCATAAATGTTGTCGAGCTTGGCTTTTGTGCATCTGATACACTGTTTGTTATTTTTTCATACCGCTCAAACAGTAAATATATGATGTGTATTCTGTGTACTGACTATCAGATTGGTGACGGGAGCATTTGGTACATATTGTATTTTGGTTAACAAAATTGTTGACTGGAACGTTTCGTTAATAAAAAGGTGACGGGAGCATTTGGTGGATAATATGATTTGGTTTAGAGAATGAATATGAAAACAATTAAGAGATGAGGAGTAAGAGTAAGCCTTAGTCACCTCGTCGCTCTGGCCCTGTATATTGAATTTTGCGTTTCTGCCGACGGAGTGAAACGCTTTGATTCCATATCAGGGGATCAAAGAGCTTTCAGCCCTCGAGACAAAGGAAAACAGAGCATCCAAATTTTGCCGCAGGTAGGTAGTTCAAGGGAGGTATGATAAGTACGTATTCCGAGCCTTCATAAACAGAATGTGGTTTAAATGGAGAGTTGGAGGTCTGTGAGCTACGGGGCGGAACCCACCCTAGTGCCGGGCAACTGTTGATGATGCAACACACACACACACACACACACACTCCCATCTAGCATCCCACTCAGTGGACACGTTCCTTCTGAGTTCTTGTTATCGCTCGTTCGTGCACTGGTACGCTGTTACTGTTTTTGTGGAACTTATTCACGTAAACTTTCGTCTTCATATTATTCTTACCTCAACAAACAGTTAGTCTCGTGTGTTTAGTATTTATGTTCTGGCAAGGTGTTTGGAGTGCTTCATTCATATTTGGAAGTTTTATTGAAAGGCGTATCATCCGTTTACAGGTGATATGAGGTGTTTGTGTCATTTTTGCTCCTTATTTGTTCCTGAAATTGTTGGTAATATAATTGATCCCTCCGAAATTGTTCCAGTTTAATTACATTTTGTAGTATACACACAATCTTAATATTAAAGGGAATAATGCAACTCTATATGGGACAAATAAATGCCTTTATTGTTTAATTGTCGTGGAAATACTTTACAAGTCATTTAAAGAAACAATACAAAATACGTGCCTAGGAGCAGATTGTGAATATATCAAAGCAAAAAAGAAAACAAAAATAGGATGAATTGCCGGTGAATTCATCAAAAGGGAAAATGGAGGCATTACTAACAAATGGTCAGGGAGGAGCAGTTTGAAGTATGGCTACATCAAGTGATATTTATATTTCATGGAGTTGTAAATGCAGTCAGCTCTGTGTTTATTTAGCAGTTCATTCAACTGTGAAGGTTTTCCGGCTTTGTTGTTTGTATCGTGTATACTGAACGGCAAACATTAATTCCATGAATATTTTCAGGGAGGGTTTTATTGAATACATCAAGAGTTGTTTTGCTCGCGGAAATTTCAATCTATCTATATATATATATATATATATATATATATATATATATATATATATATATATATATATATAGAGAGAGAGAGAGAGAGAGAGAGAGAGAGAGAGAGAGAATTAATGAATATGTATGTCTCTCTGCCGTGAAGTTTCTTTAGCTCTTTAGTGTATATTTCTTGTAGACTGAGTTATATCTTCATCTGTTGTGTTATTATTTTAATTTGTATGTGATATCACAATCTTTATTATTATTATTATTATTATTATTATTATTATTATTATTATTATTATTATTGCGGTTGTTAAAAAAAATAAAAAATTAATATATGAAAATCGGGAAGGTGGTAGCAAGAATGACCCCCTCTTTCTCAAAAAAGACACACTCATACACCAGACAGACACGTACGCAGTTTCATATTATTTAAAATAATATATAAACTTTGACACAGAATGAACCAATAAGCTGGGATAAAGCCGTAATATTCATGCACGAAACATGCCATTCTTGCAAATGTATTCGTACACGAAGCCTCGACGTCAATTTTGACCTGGCTAAAGAGGGTGGCTGGACCAAACGAAGGTGACGCAAGCTCATACACACGACACCTCACACAATACCCTACGACACACACACCCACCACTACACAACCCCGTGAATGGGTATTATCGCGCACCCGTCATCCTCATACATAGCGAGCCGCCTATAGATGACAGAAACACACTTATCTTCTATTCTACGGGGTCGAATTAAGGATGAAATAGGGCCAGGAATGGCGCTGTTTCAGATCCGATGGTACAAAACACCATGACAGAAGAATCAGAGATGAATACTCTGCCATTCATCACCTTGATTCATGCCGCCCAACTCTCTATTGAGTCTGGGAGATAAGTAATGGACCATCCCAGAGTTTTGTGTGATTGAACGTGGAGGAGAATGAAGTGATCACTGCCTTTGTGTGTTACTCTACTAACGTCTTATTAATTAATCTTATTAGTAATAATACTGATGATAATAGCATTACTTTTGCTTATTGTTGTGGTTTTCACTGTAATTGACATATTTTAATAATTATTTTTGTAATGCTCCGTCATGGTCGGGGGGAGGTTACATATGTAAGAACTGACATTCCTTAAACACAGTTGCCAACTCAGTCATAAACGTTGACCTCCACTTGCTTCTTGTTTAGCTTCATATTTTGTTAATTTTTTTTTTTACGGGGGATTAGCCCACCCGGGCACAGGTCACTGACCCACATCGGGGCCTGGGGAGCGAAAATGTAATAGTAATAATAATAATAATAATAATAATAATAATAATAATAATAATAATAATAATTCATAGTAAGTAAACTTTATAATAAAAAATTAAAAAGTGAAAACAAAATAATAAATGAATTATGATAATAATAACAACAACATCACTTTAATAATAATAATAAAGAAATACACAAATTAAAAATCAAATGTGAGAAACAATATATGTATGTTGTGTTGTCAAAGTAAGAGAAACAATTGAGACCTGCAATTGTGTGTAAATGAGGCAGAAAGACAGATCAGCAACCTGGGAGTTGTTCACAATTTTCGTGATGCCATATAGCAGCAGGGTCTACCATTAGACAACACATTATGCTTCCAATATCTTCCCAGGCGGTAGTACCTCCATGTTTGGTAGCTGCCTACTACCTACTAATTTACGTTCATCACAGCCTGTGAGATGGTCATTCCTTACCCCTGGACACATCTGTCTAGTTACCTATTTAATTAAGTGGAGCTGCTGTAATATTACGCAAATTATGTTCAATTCACTGCTTTTATCTAATTGTGTTCCTCCCAACTATTCTTTATACCACCATTAATCCAGTTGCCTCTGGGGATGTCTTGGGTGGGGACGGGGGCTGGGGTGCTCCGTTGTTTCCCTTTTCCCGTGTGATTTTGTCAAGATATATATATATATATATATATATATATATATATATATATATATATATATATATATATATATATATATATATGTGTGTGTGTGTATGTATGTATATGTGTATATACATATATATATATATATATATATATATATATATATATATATATATATATATATATATAGTATGTATATTATGTATGTATATTATGTATGTGCTCCATTTATATATATTATTTATTCAGCCTAGCTAGCAGCGTGTGGCAATGTAATTACCATGTCCCACATGCTTAATTAATGTGCCTGGCGACATATGGAAGCTGTTAGTGATCACTTGCCATACGTCGCCTATAGAGCAGTTGACCAGCAGACAGGTTGAGGAGTGCTGCTCCCCTTGTGTACGTATCTCTTATCCAGTAAATCGAACCTACAAAATTATACAGGTGTTTGTGTTCGCTCCTGTATATTGAACTTATTACCCAGAACACGAACAGGCTTTGTGAGAAATATAACAAAGTCTAGAACTGCTTTTAGTATCCTGGTGGTCTAGCCGTTAGCGTTCCCCGGTCATAGTCATAGGCTTGTGGGCCGTGGGTTCGAATCCTGGCGGGTTGAGGTGTTGATTGTATGTAGAAGTCCGCGTGCTTTATTGGGCTAATGAAATATATATATATATATATATATATATATATATATATATACTGTATATATATATATATATAGTAGAGTTAGGTTAGGTTAGGTTAAGTAGATTAAACGTAGCACCGTACAGTACATTTAAATTCAATATGGACAAATGTAAAGTACTCAGTATAGGAGATGTAAACAGGGAAACCAGTTACCAGATGAACAACGATGCTATTGTGGAATCCAACTGCGGGAGAGATTTAGGAGTAATGATAAGTAGGAATCTTAAGCCAAGTAAACAATGTGTTTTTGCTCGTAACAAGGCTAATAAAGTACTTGGGTTCATACAAAGGAGTGTTAGTTACAAAACTAGCGAGGTCATCTTAAAATTATATCTAGCGCTTGTGAGACCTCACCTGGATTACGCAGTTCAGTTCTGGTCACCGTATTACAGAATGGATATAGAATCATTGGAAAGAATCCAGAGGCGAATGACAAGACTAATCCCTGGCATTAGGAACCTTGAATACAGAGACAGGTTAAAACATCTTAATTTCCATTCCCTCGAGAGACGTAGAGTGAGGGGCGACATGATAGAGGTGTATAAATGGAAGTCAGGGTTAAACAAAGGGGACATTACAAAGGTACTCAAACTATCCAACCAGAAGCGAACCCGTAACAATGGTTTTAAATTAGACAAATTTAGATTTCGGCGTGAAATTGGTAAACATTGGTTTGGAAACAGATTAGTGGATGAGTGGAACAAGTTACCAAATATCATCATTAACTCGAATACGCTGAATAGCTTCAAACATAGGTGGGATGCTTATATGAGCAATAGGGGTTGGGTATAAACGGGACTGCCCAGTATGGGTCAATAGGCCCGCTGCAGTTTCCTCCATTCTTATGTTCTTATGTTCTTATTCAGATATTATTTGTTATTTGTTACCTGTTACCAAATTTCTCCTTATATATATATATATATATATATATATATATATATATATAAAGTGTGGCCCCTGCTAATGTTGACGCCAGTAAACAGTGTATCTTTGTAGACAGTACCGATAAAGAAAAACTTAAAAGTGAAACACAATCTTTGAAGTACAGTGAACCAGAATCGACAATGATAGGGAAAGGAAGATGTTTGCACCATCTGGAGGTAAAACTTGGACAAAGTGTTCCTCACTAAACAGTTGACGTGTGTTACGGTCGCCTGGCGCTGGTGGGCGGCACTAACACACCCACACTTAAAAACCATTCTCCTCCCACCGCCCGCGCTGCTCTATATATTAAATGGTGAAAGCCAAGTCAAAGAGGCACGTTAATAATATTTGAAGGCGTGCTGTTGTGATTGATTTATCTAAATAACGTGTTTATATTTTGTGTGTATGGGTGTGTTGTTGGGTGGGTTTGTATGTTTTGTACTCGCGTCGTGTGTGTGTGTGACTATACAACATAACTTACGATCGTACACAAGTCAGAATTTTACTCTCCTCTGAAGCCTTCACATCCTCCCCTCTCCCGATCCTTTATATCTTCTAAATTTCTTTCGCTTTCCAATAGTTTCTTCTTTTCTCTTCTCTGTTATCTCTTCTTTATTAAAAAGAGACCTTTACTATCATGTCTTCTTTCTATTGGAGAATTTTCTTTTCTTATGGAGATTTTCTATATTCCCCTCTGTTTTCATCGCTTACTTTTATACCTTTGTTTTCCTCGTCTCATCTACCCACATTTTTCCTTCCCAACCAAGTTCATCTCATCCATTTACATGTTCACTTCCTTCCACAGTTTTCCAAATATTCACAGTTCCACTAATCCTTCTCAAACTATCCTCCCCACCCACATTTTTCATCTCTCACCCACATTTGTCATCTCCTACCCACATTTTTAATCTTTCACCCACATTTTCCATCTCTCACATACATTTTTCATCTACCACCCATATTTTCCAACTCCTACCCACATTTTCCATCTCCTTCCCACGTTTTTAATCTTTCACCCAAAATTTGTATCTTCCACCTACATGTTTCATCTCTTACCCACATTTCCCTTCCCTTCCACATCTTCCATTTCCCCAAAATCCTGCCATTCCTCGCACCTTAATGTGAGAAATAGCGACAAATTCAGTTTAAGGCGTAATCTTGAGGAAACCATTTGAGGTGTTCGACAAGAACGCTGGCAGCATTGCGATGAACGGGACCTGAATGCTTCATTTTATCCTTCACTTGTCACTGTGCTCCTTTTATTTATTTATTTATTTATTTATTTATTTATTTATTTAGTATTCCTTTATTCCTCACCCTTGTTGGGTTTGTTGTTACTTTTGCTGTCATTGGTTTGCTGTCACTGTAGGTCTGCGGAGGGTGAGGGCGCTTAGTGCTGATAGTACTGCAGTGTTATTGGTATTGTGAAGCTGTTCTTGTGGTATTTATTATGAAGTCCCTAGTTTGGTGTCAATTGTTTATTGGGGAGGGACACGTAGAGCTGCTGCCGCTGTAAACTTTTCTGTTCTTTGGTGATACGCAGCTGCTATTGTCACCATGGGAGATCCTCGTGCCCTTGGAGGAAGTGGAAGAGTGGTATGTGTGCGTACGTGCGTGCGTGGCAGTATTGTGTTAGTGTTAAAGTGGAGGCACTGCTTGCTTCCTCTCGCTTTCACCTACCGCCGCTGGCTAGCCCTCATGGTGAACAGGGAAGCAAGCCTTGTCGAAGTCTTCACCTGCCAGTAAACAGCCTCTTCACTTCACCATCAAGACTCCTGCTGTGCCTCCTCGGAGCAGCATTGGGCACCATGCAGTGAGTGGTGGAAGAAGTTTTCATATTGCCAAATTGCTGAGGGTCTACGACTCCTGCAATATCAGCATAAGCCCAGTCGAACACAAAACTTTCATTGACTCGGTCAATAGGGAAGCCCATTGGCGGACCCTCAGTCGTTTTGGTTGCCCACCAAAATTCATCGTCATTGTGAGGCAACTCCACGATGGCATGAACGGCTGCGTCCTACACAATGGCACCCAATCTGAGCTCTTCCCAAGCCAAACGGGGAATAAAACAAGGCACCAACTTTCTTTGCCATTTTTCTTGGTTGCTTTCATTACTCGTTCCATTGCCAATTTAGCCGGCGGGGTGGACATCCAGTATCGGAAGAAGTGATTTTTCAACTTAAGATGACTCCAGGCAGGAACAAAGGTGTCGGCCGCTTTTATCACTGAAGTTCAGTATGCAGACGACCTCATCCTTGTTGCTCAGACTGGACGTGACCTACAGAAGATCTTGAACATCTACAGAGATGCGTATGCACACTTAGGCCTTCAGATGCATGAACGACTGTACGTAAGACTCAGATTGTCTTTCAGCCTGCCCCTGGTTAAGCCACATCTCCACCATCCATCCAGGTTAACGGTACTTCTCTATCGAATGTTATCCACTTTCCGTATCTTAGCTTCCACCTGTTCACCACTGCAGACATAGATGAAAAGATTCAACATTAGATCAGATGTGCATCTCAAGCCTTTTGCAGACTCCTTACCCAATGTGCATATCAAGCCTTTGGCAGACTCCTTACCCGTGTCTTCAGCTACAGGGAGCAGAAATCATCTACAAAGCTGCACATTTGCCAGCGAGATATGGGTCACACACGAGGCACCACAAGGCACTTGAAATCTTACACCAACGTAGTCTACTATCCATACTCCGAGTTCGCTGGGAGAAACAAGAGAACAAATGCCAGTATTCCCGCTGATACCAACTGTAGGAGCATTGAGGCTGCCATTATCCATGAACAACTACGTTGGACTGGCCATTTTGCCTGCATGGACGACAGTAGTCTGTCAAAGCAGCTACTTTAAAGTCATCTAACGAAAGGTAAATGTAAAGACTGGCAGACAACGGAAAAAGTATAAGAATGGTCTTAAGACAAATAAGAAAAAAGCCAAATCGACCCCCTCACTTTGTAGACGATCACTCGACACCGTAACGCCGGGAAGAGCACCCCACGAGGAGGCATTACTTTCCAGTTAGCCCAACTGCATACCGAGGCAGATAAGCGCCAGCGCCGGAAAGACGCTGCTGCTGCCCCTCCCGCACTAGATGTAGACCTCCACACGTGCAACATCTGTTGACAGCCCTGCCGATCCCAGAGGTCTCTCGAGTCGCGTAAGAGCTCACCAACGAAGGTGACATCTTTAATCACTCATATCATTGTATCATAGCTGGATGATCGTCATACTTGATTCCGAGTGACAGCAGAGTAATTGTAGTAGTGTGTATGTGTGTGTGTGTGTGTGTGTGTGTGTGTGTGTGTGTGTGTGTCCAGGTAACGGTGGCCGAGTGTCTGAGGACCGTAAATTTTACCAGGCCAAGTTCTTCATTTGTCTCATGAATTTAGAAAATAGATTATAGTTTCAACTAGTTAGATCCAAGGACCAGAGACTACTAAAATGATCCCTGAAATGACTGATAAACATTGTAGCTGGAAAACAACACAAATATTATTCTCGAAAGAAAATATAAGTTCGTGGAGAAGACAACACAAAAAATAGTTGAAATAAGCCGATAAAAATCCCGAATGTATACAAAAACATACATATAAACATATCTCTTAAATTTGAAGGAACATGTTTGTATTCTGGGAGGGTGAAAGACAGCGTAAAAATTAGGCCTTACATATGTAAACGAGGATTCTCGGGTGCACATCTACACATATTAATTTTCTCGTCCTCCCCTCTACCTTCGTCTTACCCCTCTACCCTCGTCTTTCCCTCTACCCTCGCCCTCCCCTCTACCCTCGTCTTCCCCTCTACCCTCGTCCTCCCCTCTACCCTCGTCTTCCCCTCTACCCTCGTCCTCCCCTCTACCCTCGCCCTCCCCTCTACCCTCGTCTTCCCCTCTACCCTCGTTCTCCCCTCTACCCTCGTCCTCCCCTCTACCCTCGTCTTCCACTCTACCCTCGTCCTCCCCTCTACCCTTGTCCTCCTCTCTACCCTCGCTTTCCCCTCTACCCTCGTCCTCTCCTCTACCCTCGTCCTCCCCTCTACCCTTGTCTTCCCCCTCGACCCTCGTCCTCCCCTCTACCCTCGCCCTCCCCTCTACCCTCGTCTTCCCCTCTACCTCGTCTCCTCTACCCTCGTCCTCCCCTCTACCCTCGTCCTCCCCTCTACCCTCGTCCTCCCCTCTACCCTTGTCCTCCTCTCTACCCTCGTTTTCCCCTCTACCCTCGTCCTCACCTCTACCCTCGTCCTCCCCTCTACCCTTGTCTTCCCCCTCTACCCTCGTCTTCCTCTCTACCCTCGTCCTCCCCTCTACCCTCGTCTTCCCCTCTACCCTCGTCCTCCCCTCTACCCTCGCCCTCCCCTCTACCCTCGTCTTCCCCTCTACCCTCTTTCTCCCCTCTACCCTCGTCCTCCCCTCTACCCTCGTCTTCCACTCTACCCTCGTCCTCCCCTCTACCCTTGTCCTCCTCTCTACCCTCGTTTTCCCCTCTACCCTCGCCCTCCCCTCTACCCTCGTCCTCCCCTCTACCCTCGTCCTCCCCTCTACCCTCGTCTTCCACTCTACCCTCGTTCTCCCCTCTACCCTCGTCCTCCCCTCTACTCTCGTCTTCCACTCTACCCTCGTCCTCCCCTCTACCCTTGTCCTCCTCTCTACCCTCGTTTTCCCCTCTACCCTCGTCCTCTCCTCTACCCTCGTCCTCTCCTCTACCCTCGTCCTCCCCTCTACCCTTGTCTTCCCCCTCGACCCTCGTCCTCCCCTCTACCCTCGTCCTCCCCTCTACCCTCGTCTTCCCTCTACCCTCGTCCTCCCCTCTACCCTCGTCCTCCCCTCTACCCTCGTCTTCCACTCTACCCTCGTCCTCCCCTCTACCCTCGTCCTCCCCTCTACCCTCGTCCTCCCCTCTACCCTCGTCCTCCCCTCTACCCTCGCCCTCCCCTCTACCCTCGTCTTCCCCCTACCCTCGTCCTCCCCTCTACCCTCGTCTTCCACTCTACCCTCGTCCTCCCCTCTACCCTCGTCCTCCCCTCTACCCTTGTCTTCCCCTCTACCCTCGTCTTCCCCTCTACCCTCGTCTTCCACTCTACCCTCGTCCTCCCCTCAACCCTCGTCCTCCCCTCTACCCTCGTCTTCCCCTCTACCCTCGTCCTCCCCTCCACCCTCGTCCTCCCCTCTACCCTCGTCTTCCCCTCTACCCTCGTCCTCCCCTCCACCCTCGTCCTCCCCTCTACCCTCGTCTTCCTCTCTACCCTCGTCCTCCCCTCTACGCTCGTCCTCCCCTCTACCCTTGTCTTCCCCTCTACCCTCGTCCTCCACTCTACCCTCGTCTTTCACTCTACCCTCGTCCTCCCCTCTACCCTCGTCCTCCCCTCTACCCTCGTCTTCCCCTCTACCCTCGCCCTCCCCTCTACCCTCGTCTTCCCCTCTACCCTCGTCCTCCCCTCTACCCTCGTCTTCCACTCTACCCTCGTCCTCCCCTCTACCCTCGTCCTCCCCTCTACCCTCGTTTTCCCCTCTACCCTCGTCCTCTCCTCTACCCTCGTCCTCCCCTCTACCCTTGTCTTCCCACTCTACCCTCGTCCTCCCCTCTACCCTCGCCCTCCCCTCTCCCCTCGTCTTCCCCTCTACCCTCGTCCTCCCCTCTACCCTCGTCCTCCCCTCTACCCTCGTCTTCCACTCTACCCTCGTCCTCCCCTCTACCCTCGTCCTCCCCTCTACCCTCGCCCTCCCCTCTACCCTCGTCTTTCACTCTACCCTCGTCCTCCCCTCTACCCTCGTCGTCCCCTCTACCCTCGTCTTCCCCTCTACCCTCGCCCTCCCCTCTACCCTCGTCTTCCCCTCTACCCTCGTCCTCCCCTCTACCCTCGTCTTCCACTCTACCCTCGTCCTCCCCTCTACCCTCGTCCTCCCCTCTACCCTCGTTTTCCCCTCTACCCTCGTTTTCCCCTCTACGCTCGTCCTCTCCTCTATCCTCGTCCTCCCCTCTACCCTTGTCTTCCCCCTCTACCCTCGTCCTCCCCTCTACACTCGCCCTCGCCTCTACCCTCGTCCTCCCCTCTACCCTCGTCCTCCCCTCTACCCTCGTCCTCCCCTCTACCCTCGTCTTCCCCTCTACCCTCGTCCTCCCCTCTACCCTTGACTTCCCCCTCTACCCTCGTCCTCCCCTCTACCCTCGCCCTCCCCTCTACCCTCGTCTTCCCCTCTACCCTCGTCCTCCCCTCTACCCTCGTCCTCCCCTCTACCCTCGTCTTCCCCTCTACCCTCGTCTTCCACTCTACCCTCGTCCTCCCCTTTACCCTCGTCCTCCCCTCTACCCTCGTCCTACCCCTCTACCCTCGTCCTCCCCTCTACCCTCGTCCTCCCCTCTACCCTCGCCCTCCCCTCTACCCTCGTCTTCCCCTCTACCCTCGTCCTCCCCTCTACCCTCGTCTTCCCCTCTACCCTCGTCCTCCCCTCTACCCTCGCCCTCCCCTCTACCCTCGTCTTCCCCTCTACCCTCGTTCTCCCCTCTACCCTCGTCCTCCCCTCTACCCTCGTCTTCCACTCTACCCTCGTCCTCCCCTCTACCCTTGTCCTCCTCTCTACCCTCGCTTTCCCCTCTACCCTCGTCCTCTCCTCTACCCTCGTCCTCCCCTCTACCCTTGTCTTCCCCCTCGACCCTCGTGCTCCCCTCTACCCTCGCCCTCCCCTCTACCCTCGTCTTCCCCTCTACCCTCGTCCTCCCCTCTACCCTCGTCCTCCCCTCTACCCTCGTCCTCCCCTCTACCCTTGTCCTCCTCTCTACCCTCGTTTTCCCCTCTACCCTCGTCCTCACCTCTACCCTCGTCCTCCCCTCTACCCTTGTCTTCCCCTCTACCCTCGTCTTCCCCTCTACCCTCGTCCTCCCCTCTACCCTCGTCTTCCCCTCTACCCTCGTCCTCCCCTCTACCCTCGCCCTCCCCTCTACCCTCGTCTTCCCCTCTACCCTCGTTCTCCCCTCTACCCTCGTCCTCAACTCTACCCTCGTCTTCCACTCTACCCTCGTCCTCCCCTCTACCCTTGTCCTCCTCTCTACCCTCGTTTCCCCTCTACCCTCGCCCTCCCCTCTACCCTCGTCCTCCCCTCTACCCTCGTCCTCCCCTCTACCCTCGTCTTCCACTCTACCCTCGTTCTCCCCTCTACCCTCGTCCTCCCCTCTACTCTCGTCTTCCACTCTACCCTCGTCCTCCCCTCTACCCTTGTCCTCCTCTCTACCCTCGTTTTCCCCTCTACCCTCGTCCTCTTCTCTACCCTCGTCCTCACCTCTACCCTTGTCTTCCCCCTCGACCCTCGTCCTCCCCTCTACCCTCGCCCTCCCCTCTACCCTCGTCTTCCCCTCTACCCTCGTCCTCCCCTCTACCCTCGTCCTCCCCTCTACCCTCGTCTTCCACTCTACCCTCGTCCTCCCCTCTACCCTCGTCCTCCCCTCTACCCTCGTCCTCCCCTCTACCCTCGTCCTCCCCTCTACCCTCGCCCTCGCCTCTACCCTCGTCTTCCCCTCTACCCTCGTCCTCCCCTCTACCCTCGTCTTCCACTCTACCCTCGTCCTCCCCTCTACCCTCGTCCTCCCCTCTACCCTTGTCTTCCCCTCTACCCTCGTCCTCCCCTCTACCCTCGTCTTCCACTCAACCCTCGTCCTCCCCTCTACCCTCGTCCTCCCCTCTACCCTCGTCTTCCCCTCTACCCTCGTCCTCCCCTCCACCCTCGTCCTCCCCTCTACCCTCGTCTTCCTCTCTACCCTCGTCCTCCCCTCTACCCTCGTCCTCCCCTCTACCCTTGTCTTCCCCTCTACCCTCGTCCTCCCCTCTACCCTCGTCTTTCACTCTACCCTCGTCCTCCCCTCTACCCTCGTCCTCCCCTCTACCCTCGTCTTCCCCTCTACCCTCGCCCTCCCCTCTACCCTCGTCTTCCCCTCTACCCTCGTCCTCCCCTCTACCCTCGTCTTCCACTCTACCCTCGTCCTCCCCTCTACCCTCGTCCTCCCCTCTACCCTCGTTTCCCCTCTACCCTCGTCCTCTCCTCTACCCTCGTCCTCCCCTCTACCCTTGTCTTCCCACTCTACCCTCGTCCTCCCCTCTACCCTCGCCCTCCCCTCTACCCTCGTCTTCCCCTCTACCCTCGTCCTCCCCTCTACCCTCGTCCTCCCCTCTACCCTCGTCTTCCACTCTTCCCTCGTCCTCCCCTCTACCCTCGTCCTCCCCTCTACCCTCGCCCTCCCCTCTACCCTCGTCTTCCCCTCTACCCTCGCCCTCCCCTCTACCCTCGTCTTCCCCTCTACCCTCGTCCTCCCCTCTACCCTCGTCTTCCACTCTACCCTCGTCCTCCCCTCTACCCTCGTCCTCCCCTCTACCCTGTCTTCCCCTCTACCCTCGTCCTCCCCTCTACCCTCGTCTTCCACTCTACCCTCGTCCTCCCCTCTACCCTCGTCCTCCCCTCTACCCTCGTCTTCCCCTCTACCCTCGTCCTCCCCTCTACCCTCGTCCTCCCCTCTACCCTCGTCTTCCTCTCTACCCTCGTCCCCCCTCTACGCTCGTCCTCCCCTCTACCCTTGTCTTCCCCTCTACCCTCGTCCTCCCCTCTACCCTCGTCTTTCACTCTACCCTCGTCCTCCCCTCTACCCTCGTCCTCCCCTCTACCCTCGTCTTCCCCTCTACCCTCGCCTCCCCTCTACCCTCGTCTTCCCCTCTACCCTCGTCCTCCCCTCTACCCTCGTCTTCCACTCTACCCTCGTCCTCCCCTCTACCCTCGTCCTCCCCTCTACCCTCGTCTTCCCCTCTACCCTCGTTTCCCCTCTACCCTCGTCTTCTCCCTCTACCCTCGTCCTCCCCTCTACCCTCGTCTTCCCCTCTACCCTCGTCCTCCCCTCTACCCTCGCCCTCCCCTCTACCCTCGTCTTCCCCTCTACCCTCGTCCTCCCCTCTACCCTCGTCCTCCCCTCTACCCTCGTCTTCCCCTCTACCCTCGTCCTCCCCTCTACCCTTGTCTTCCCCCTCTACCCTCGTCCTCCCCTCTACCCTCGTCCTCCCCTCTACCCTCGTCTTCCCCTCTACCCTCGTCCTCCCCTCTACCCTCGTCCTCCCCTCTACCCTCGTCTTCCCCTCTACCCTCGTCCTCCCCTCTACCCTCGTCTTCCCCTCTACCCTCGTCTTCCACTCTACCCTCGTCCTCCCCTCTACCCTCGTCCTCCCCTCTACCCTCGTCCTCCCCTCTACCCTCGTCCTCCCCTCTACCCTCGTCCTCCCCTCTACCCTCGCCCTCCCCTCTACCCTCGTCTTCCCTCTACCCTCGTCCTCCCCTCTACCCTCGTCTTCCACTCTACCCTCGTCCTCCCCTCTACCCTCGTCCTCCCCTCTACCCTCGTCTTCCCCTCTACCCTCGTCCTCCCCTCTACCCTCGTCTTCCCCTCTACCCTCGTCCTCCCCTCTACCCTCGTCCTCCCCTCTACCCTCGTCCTCCCCTCTACCCTCGTCTTCCCCTCTACCCTCGTCCTCCCCTCTACCCTCGTCTCCCCTCTACCCTCGTCCTCCCCTCTACCCTCGTCCTCCCCTCTACCCTCGTCCTCCCCTCTACCCTCGTCTTCCCCTCTACCCTCGTCCTCCCCTCTACCCTCGTCTTCCCCTCTACCCTCGTCCTCCCCTCTACCCTCGTCTTCCACTCTACCCTCGTCCTCCCCTCTACCCTCGTCCTCCCCTCTACCCTCGTCCTCCCCTCTACCCTCGTCCTCCCCTCTACCCTCGTCTTCCCCTCTACCCTCGTCCTCCCCTCTACCCTCGTCCTCCCTCTACCCTCGTCCTCCCCTCTACCCTCGTCTTCCCCTCTACCCTCGTCCTCCCCTCTACCCTCGTCCTCTCCCTCTACCCTCGTCCTCCCCTCTACCCTCGTCTTCCCCTCTACCCTCGTCCTCCCCTCTACCCTCGTCCTCCCCTCTACCCTAGTCTTCCCCTCTACCCTCGTCCTCCCTCTACCCTCGTCTCCCTCTACCCTCGTCCTCCCCTCTACCCTCGTCCTCCCCTCTACCCTCGTCTTCCCCTCTACCCTCGTCCTCCCCTCTACCCTCGTCTTCCCCTCTACCCTCGTCTTCCACTCTACCCTCGTCCTCCCTTACCCTCGTCCTCCCCTCTACCCTCGTCCTCCCCTCTACCCTCGTCCTCCCCTCTACCCTCGTCCTCCCCTCTACCCTCGCCCTCCCCTCTACCCTCGTCTTCCCCTCTACCCTCGTCCTCCCCTCTACCCTCGTCTTCCACTCTACCCTCGTCCTCCCCTCTACCCTCGTCCTCCCCTCTACCCTCGTCTTCCCCTCTACCCTCGTCCTCCCCTCTACCCTCGTCCTCCCCTCTACCCTCGTCCTCCCCTCTACCCTCGTCCTCCCCTCTACCCTCGTCCTCCCCTCTACCCTCGTCTTCCCCTCTACCCTCGTCCTCCCCTCTACCCTCGTCCTCCCCTCTACCCTCGTCCTCCCCTCTACCCTCGTCCTCCCCTCTACCCTCGTCCTCCCCTCTACCCTCGTCTTCCCCTCTACCCTCGTCCTCCCCTCTACCCTCGTCTTCCACTCTACCCTCGTCCTCCCCTCTACCCTCGTCCTCCCCTCTACCCTCGTCTTCCCCTCTACCCTCGTCCTCCCCTCTACCCTCGTCCTCCCCTCTACCCTCGTCTTCCCCCTCTACCCTCGTCCTCCCCTCTACCCTCGTCCTCCCCTCTACCCTCGTCCTCCCCTCTACCCTCGTCTTCCCCCTCTACCCTCGTCCTCCCTCTACCCTCGTCCTCCCCTCTACCCTCGTCTTCCCCTCTACCCTCGTCCTCCCCTCTACCCTCGTCCTCCCCTCTACCCTCGTCTTCCCCTCTACCCTCGTCCTCCCCTCTACCCTCGTCCTCCCTCTACCCTCGTCCTCCCTCTACCTCGTCTTCCCCTCTACCCTCGTCCTCCCCTCTACCCTCGTCCTCCCTCTACCCTCGTCCTCCCTTTACCCTTGTCATCCCCTCTACCCTCGTCCTCCCCTCTACCCTCGTCCTCCCCTCTACCCTCGTCTTCCCCTCTACCCTCGTCCTCCCCTCTACCTCGTCCCCCTATCCCCTCGTACTCCCTCTACCCTCGTCTTCCCCTCTACCCTCGTCTTCCCCTCTACCCTCGTCCTCCCCTCTACCCTCGTCTTCCCCTCTACCCTCGTCTTCCCCTCTACCCTCGTCCTCCCCTCTACCCTCGTCCTCCCCTCTACCCTCGTCTTCCCCTCTACCCTCGTCCTCCCCTCTACCCTCGTCCTCCCCTCTACCCTCGTCTTCCCCTCTACCCTCGTCCTCCCCTCTACCCTCGTCCTCCCCTCTACCCTCGTCCTCCCCTCTACCCTCGTCTTCCCCTCTACCCTCGTCCTCCCCTCTACCCTCGTCCTCCCCTCTACCCTCGTCCTCCCCTCTACCCTCGTCCTCCCCTCTACCCTCGTCCTCCCCTCTACCCTCGTCTTCCCCTCTACCCTCGTCCTCCCCTCTACCCTCGTCCTCCCCTCTACCCTCGTCCTCCCCTCTACCCTCGTCCTCCCCTCTACCCTCGTCCTCCCCTCTACCCTCGTCCTCCCCTCTACCCTCGTTTCCCCTCTACCCTCGTCTTCCCCTCTACCCTCGTCCTCCCCTCTACCCTCGTCCTCCCCTCTACCCTCGTCTTCCCCTCTACCCTCGTCCTCCCCTCTACCCTCGTCTTCCCCTCTACCCTCGTCCTCCCCTCTACCCTCGTCCTCCCCTCTACCCTCGTCTTCCCCTCTACCCTCGTCCTCCCCTCTACCCTCGTCCTCCCCTCTACCCTCGTCCTCCCCTCTACCCTCGTCCTCCCCTCTACCCTCGTCCTCCCCTCTACCCTCGTCTTCCCCTCTACCCTCGTCCTCCCCTCTACCCTCGTCTTCCACTCTACCCTCGTCCTCCCCTCTACCCTCGTCCTCCCCTCTACCCTCGTCTTCCCCTCTACCCTCGTCCTCCCCTCTACCCTCGTCTTCCCCTCTACCCTCGTCCTCCCCTCTACCCTCGTCTCCCTCTACCCTCGTCCTCCCTCTACCCTCGTCCTCCCCTCTACCCTCGTCCTCCCCTCTACCCTCGTCTTCCCCTCTACCCTCGTCCTCCCCTCTACCCTCGTCCTCCCCTCTACCCTCGTCCTCCCCTCTACCCTCGTCCTCCCTCTACCCTCGTCTTCCCCTCTACCCTCGTCCTCCCCTCTACCCTCGTCTTCCCCTCTACCCTCGTCCTCCCCTCTACCCTCGTCCTCCCCTCTACCCTCGTCCTCCCCTCTACCCTCGTCCTCCCCTCTACCCTCGTCCTCCCCTCTACCCTCGTCTTCCCCTCTACCCTCGTCCTCCCCTCTACCCTCGTCTTCCCCTCTACCCTCGTCCTCCCCTCTACCCTCGTCCTCCCCTCTACCCTCGTCTTCCCCTCTACCCTCGTCCTCCCCTCTACCCTCGTCCTCCCCTCTACCCTCGTCCTCCCCTCTACCCTCGTCCTCCCCTCTACCCTCGTCCTCCCCTCTACCCTCGTCCTCCCCTCTACCCTCGTCTTCCACTCTACCCTCGTCCTCCCCTCTACCCTCGTCCTCCCCTCTACCCTCGTCTTCCCCTCTACCCTCGTCCTCCCTCTACCCTCGTCCTCCCCTCTACCCTCGTCCTCCCCTCTACCCTCGTCTTCCCCTCTACCCTCGTCCTCCCCTCTACCCTCGTCTTCCCCTCTACCCTCGTCCTCCCCTCTACCCTCGTCCTCCCCTCTACCCTCGTCCTCCCCTCTACCCTCGTCCTCCCCTCTACCCTCGTCTTCCCCTCTACCCTCGTCCTCCCCTCTACCCTCGTCTTCCACTCTACCCTCGTCCTCCCCTCTACCCTCGTCCTCCCCTCTACCCTCGTCTTCCCCTCTACCCTCGTCCTCTCCTCTACCCTCGTCCTCCCCTCTACCCTCGTCTTCCCCCTCTACCCTCGTCCTCCCCTCTACCCTCGTCCTCCCCTCTACCCTCGTCCTCCCCTCTACCTCGTCTTCCCCCTCTACCCTCGTCCTCCCCTCTACCCTCGTCCTCTCCTCTACCCTCGTCCTCCCCTCTACCCTCGTCTTCCCCTCTACCCTCGTCCTCCCCTCTACCCTCGTTCTTCCCTCTACCCTCGTCTTCCCCTCTACCCTCGTCCTCCCCTCTACCCTCGTCCTCCCCTCTACCCTCGTCCTCCCCTCTACCCTCGTCTTCCCCTCTACCCTCGTCTCCCTCTACCCTCGTCCCTCTACCCTCGTCTTCCCCTCTACCCTCGTCTCCCCTCTACCCTCGTCCTCCCCTCTACCCTCGTCCTCCCCTCTACCCTCGTCTTCCCCTCTACCCTCGTCCTCCCCTCTACCCTCGTCCTCCCCTCTACCCTCGTCTTCCCCTCTACCCTCGTCCTCCCCTCTACCCTCGTCCTCCCCTCTACCCTCGTCCTCCCCTCTACCCTCGTCTTCCCCTCTACCCTCGTCCTCCCCTCTACCCTCGTCCTCCCCTCTACCCTCGTCTTCCCCTCTACCCTCGTCCTCCCCTCTACCCTCGTCCTCCCCTCTACCCTCGTCCTCCCCTCTACCCTCGTCTTCCCCTCTACCCTCGTCCTCCCCTCTACCCTCGTCTCCCCTCTACCCTCGTCCTCCCCTCTACCCTCGTCTTCCCCTCTACCCTCGTCCTCCCCTCTACCCTCGTCCTCCCCTCTACCCTCGTCTTCCCCTCTACCCTCGTCCTCCCCTCTACCCTCGTCCTCCCCTCTACCCTCGTCCTCCCCTCTACCCTCGTCCTCCCCTCTACCCTCGTCTTCCCCTCTACCCTCGTCCTCCCCTCTACCCTCGTCCTCCCCTCTACCCTCGTCCTCCCCTCTACCCTCGTCCTCCCCTCTACCCTCGTCCTCCCCTCTACCCTCGTCTCCCTCTACCCTCGTCCTCCCTCTACCCTCGTCCTCCCCTCTACCCTCGTCTTCCCCTCTACCCTCGTCCTCCCCTCTACCCTCGTCTTCCCCTCTACCCTCGTCCTCCCCTCTACCCTCGTCCTCCCCTCTACCCTCGTCCTCCCCTCTACCCTCGTCCTCCCCTCTACCCTCGTCTTCCCCTCTACCCTCGTCCTCCCCTCTACCCTCGTCCTCTCCTCTACCCTCGTCCTCCCCTCTACCCTTGTCTTCCCCCTCTACCCTCGTCCTCCCCTCTACCCTCGTTCTCCCCTCTACCCTCGTCTTCCCCCTCTACCCTCGTCCTCCCCTCTACCCTCGTCCTCCCCTCTACCCTCGTCCTCCCCTCTACCCTCGTCCTCCCCTCTACCCTCGTCTTCCCCTCTACCCTCGTCCTCCCCTCTACCCTCGTCCTCCCCTCTACCCTCGTCTTCCCCTCTACCCTCGTCCTCCCCTCTACCCTCGTCCTCCCCTCTACCCTCGTCTTCCCCTCTACCCTCGTCCTCCCCTCTACCCTCGTCCTCCCCTCTACCCTCGTCCTCCCCTCTACCCTCGTCCTCCCCTCTACCCTCGTCTTCCCCTCTACCCTCGTCCTCCCCTCTACCCTCGTCCTCCCCTCTACCCTCGCCCTCCCCTCTACCCTCGTCTTCCCTTCTACCCTCGTCCTCCCCTCTACCCTCGTCTTCCACTCTACCCTCGTCCTCCCCTCTACCCTCGTCCTCCCCTCTACCCTCGTCTTCCCCTCTACCCTCGTCCTCCCCTCTACCCTCGTCTTCCCCTCTACCCTCGTCCTCCCCTCTACCCTTGTCCTCCCCTCTACCCTCGTCCTCCCCTCTACCGTCGTCTTCCCTCTACCCTCGTCCTCCCCTCTACCCTCGTCTTCCCCTCTACCCTCGTCCTCCCCTCTACCCTCGTCCTCCCCTCTACCCTCGTCCTCCCCTCTACCCTCGTCTTCCCCTCTACCCTCGTCCTCCCTTACCTGTACGCACGTCTTCCACTCTACCCTCGTCCTCCTCTCTACCCTCGTCTTCCACTCTACCCTCGTCCTCCCCTCTACCCTCGTCCTCCCCTCTACCCTCGTCTTCCCCTCTACCCTCGTCCTCCCCTCTACCCTCGTCCTCCCCTCTACCCTCGTCCTCCCCTCTACCTCGTCTTCCCCTCTACCCTCGTCCTCCCCTCTACCCTCGTCCTCCCCTCTACCCTCGTCCTCCCCTCTACCCTCGTCTTCCCCTCTACCCTCGTCCTCCCCTCTACCCTCGTCCTCCCCTCTACCCTCGTCCTCCCCTCTACCCTCGTCTTCCCCTCTACCCTCGTCCTCCCCTCTACCCTCGTTCTTCCCTCTACCCTCGTCTTCCCCTCTACCCTCGTCCTCCCCTCTACCCTCGTCCTCCCCTCTACCCTCGTCCTCCCCTCTACCCTCGTCTTCCCCTCTACCCTCGTCCTCCCCTCTACCCTCGTCCTCCCCTCTACCCTCGTCTTCCCCTCTACCCTCGTCTTCCCCTCTACCCTCGTCCTTCCCTCTACCCTCGTCCTCCCCTCTACCTCGTCTTCCCCTCTACCCTCGTCCTCCCCTCTACCCTCGTCCTCCCCTCTACCCTCGTCTTCCCCTCTACCCTCGTCCTCCCCTCTACCCTCGTCCTCCCCTCTACCCTCGTCCTCCCCTCTACCCTCGTCCTCCCCTCTACCCTCGTCCTCCCCTCTACCCTCGTCTTCCCTCTACCCTCGTCCTCCCCTCTACCCTCGTCCTCCCCTCTACCCTCGTCTTCCCCTCTACCCTCGTCCTCCCCTCTACCCTCGTCCTCCCCTCTACCCTCGTCTTCCCCTCTACCCTCGTCCTCTCCCTCTACCCTCGTCCTCCCCTCTACCCTCGTCTTCCACTCTACCCTCGTCCTTCCCTCTACCCTCGTCCTCCCCTCTACCCTCGTCTTCCCCTCTACCCTCGTCCTCCCCTCTACCCTCGTCCTCCCCTCTACCCTCGTCTTCCCTCTACCCTCGTCCTCCCCTCTACCCTCGTCCTCCCCTCTACCCTCGTCTTCCCCTCTACCCTCGTCCTCCCCTCTACCCTCGTCTTCCCTCTACCCTCGTCCTCCCCTCTACCCTCGTCCTCCCCTCTACCCTCGTCTTCCCCTCTACCCTCGTCCTCCCCTCTACCCTCGTCTTCCCTCTACCCTCGTCCTCCCCTCTACCCTCGTCTTCCCCTCTACCCTCGTCCTCCCCTCTACCCTCGTCCTCCCCTCTACCCTCGTCTTCCCCCTCTACCCTCGTCCTCCCCTCTACCCTCGTCCTCCCCTCTACCCTCGTCTTCCCCTCTACCCTCGTCCTCCCCTCTACCCTCGTCCTCCCCTCTACCCTCGTCTTCCCCTCTACCCTCGTCCTCCCCTCTACCCTCGTCTTCCCCTCTACCCTCGTCCTCCCCTCTACCCTCGTCCTCCCCTCTACCCTCGTCTTCCCCTCTACCCTCGTCCTCCCCTCTACCCTCGTCCTCCCCTCTACCCTCGTCTTCCCCTCTACCCTCGTCCTCCCTCTACCCTCGTCTTCCCCTCTACCCTCGTCCTCCCCTCTACCCTCGTCTTCCCCTCTACCGTCGTCCTTCCCTCTACCCTCGTCCTCCCCTCTACCCTCGTCCTCCCCTCTACCCTCGTCCTCCCCTCTACCCTCGTCCTCCCCTCTACCCTCGTCCTCCCCTCTACCCTCGTCCTCCCCTCTACCCTCGTCTTCCCTCTACCCTTGTCCTCCCCTCTCCCCTCTTCCTTCCCTCTACCCTCGTCCTCCCCTCTACCCTCGTCCTCCCCTCTACCCTCGTCTTCCCCTC
This sequence comes from Homarus gammarus, assembly GCA_958450375.1. NCBI lineage: Eukaryota > Metazoa > Arthropoda > Malacostraca > Decapoda > Nephropidae > Homarus > Homarus gammarus. The sequence continues at coordinate 953,354 of CAUDMG010000455.1, forward strand.
TACCCTCGTCCTCCCCTCTACCCTCGTCTTCCCCTCTACCCTCGTCCTCCCCTCTACCCTCGTCCTCCCCTCTACCCTCGTCCTCCCCTCTACCCTCGTCTTCCCCTCTACCCTCGTCCTCCCCTCTACCCTCGTCTTCCCCTCTACCCTCGTCCTCCCCTCTACCCTCGTCCTCCCCTCTACCCTCGTCCTCCCCTCTACCCTCGTCCTCCCCTCTACCCTCGTCCTCACTCTACCCTCGTCTTCCCCTCTACCCTCGTCCTCCCCTCTACCCTCGTCTTCCCTCTACCCTCGTCCTCCCCTCTACCCTCGTCCTCCCCTCTACCCTCGTCTTCCCCTCTACCCTCGTCCTCCCCTCTACCCTCGTCCTCCCCTCTACCCTCGTCTTCCCCTCTACCCTCGTCCTCCCCTCTACCCTCGTCCTTCCCTCTACCCTCGTCCTCCCCTCTACCCTCGTCCTCCCCTCTACCCTCGTCCTCCCCTCTACCCTCGTCCTCCCCTCTACCCTCGTCCTCCCCTCTACCCTCGTCTTCCCCTCTACCCTCGTCCTCCCCTCTACCCTCGTCTTCCCCTCTACCCTCGTCTTCCCCTCTACCCTCGTCCTCCCCTCTACCCTCGTCCTCCCCTCTACCCTCGTCCTCCCCTCTACCCTCGTCTTCCCCTCTACCCTCGTCTTCCCCTCTACCCTCGTCCTCCCCTCTACCCTCGTCCTCCCCTCTACCCTCGTCCTCCCCTCTACCCTCGTCCTCCCCTCTACCCTCGTCTTCCCCTCTACCCTCGTCTTCCCCTCTACCCTCGTCCTCCCCTCTACCCTCGTCCTCCCCTCTACCCTCGTCTTCCCCTCTACCCTCGTCCTCCCCTCTACCCTCGTCTTCCCCCTCTACCCTCGTCCTCCCCTCTACCCTCGTCCTCCCCTCTACCCTCGTCTTCCCCTCTACCCTCGTCCTCCCCTCTACCCTCGTCCTCCCCTCTACCCTCGTCCTCCCCTCTACCCTCGTCTTCCCCTCTACCCTCGTCCTCCCCTCTACCCTCGTCCTCCCCTCTACCCTCGTCCTCCCCTCTACCCTCGTCCTCCCCTCTACCCTCGTCCTCCCCTCTACCCTCGTCTTCCCCCTCTACCCTCGTCTTCCCCTCTACCCTCGTCTTCCCCCTCTACCCTCGTCCTCCCCTCTACCCTCGTCCTCCCCTCTACCCTCGTCTTCCCCTCTACCCTCGTCCTCCCCTCTACCCTCGTCTTCCCCTCTACCCTCGTCCTCCCCTCTACCCTCGTCCTCCCCTCTTCCCTCGTCCTCCCCTCTACCCTCGTCTTCCCCTCTACCCTCGTCTTCCCCCTCTACCCTCGTCTTCCCCTCTACCCTCGTCCTCCCCTCTACCCTCGTCTTCCCCTCTACCCTCGTCCTCCCCTCTACCCTCGTCTTCCCCCTCTACCCTCGTCCTCCCCTCTACCCTCGTCTTCCCCCTCTACCCTCGTCCTCCCCTCTACCCTCGTCCTCCCCTCTACCCTCGTCCTCCCCTCTACCCTCGTCCTCCCCTCTACCCTCGTCTTCCCCCTCTACCCTCGTCCTCCCCTCTACCCTCGTCCTCCCCTCTACCCTCGTCCTCCCCTCTACCCTCGTCCTCCCCTCTACCCTCGTCCTCCCCTCTACCCTCGTCCTCCCCTCTACCCTCGTCCTCCCCTCTACCCTCGTCCTCCCCTCTACCCTCGTCCTCCCCTCTACCCTCGTCTTCCTCCTCTACCCTCTTCCTCCCCTCTACCCTTTTCCCCCTCTACCCTCTTCCTCCCCTCTACCCTCGTCTTCCCCTCTACCCTCGTCCTCCCCTCTACCCTCGTCCTCCCCTCTACCCTCTTCCTCCCCTCAACCCTCGTCTTCCCCCTCTACCCTCGTCTTCCCCTCTACCCTCGCCCTCCCCTCTACCCTTGTCTTCCCCCTCTACCCTCGTCCTCCCCTCTACCCTCTTCCTCCCCTCTACCCTTTTCCCCCCTCTACCCTTTTCCCCCTCTACCCTCGTCTTCCCCTCTTCCCTTGCCTTCCCCACTCCCAGAAATTCCCTCTCGTACACTATTCACCCGCCGCATTTTGATAGCGGGTTCAGCTATTTGTGCTGGGGTTTATTACACTATATTTAGCGGAGAGTTAGAGATTAAAGAGCGATAATACAGGCAGTGTTTTACTCACTTGGCGGCAGGAAGAAGTTTAATTATAGAGGAAAATAACGTTTCCTTTTTTTGTTGAGGTTTAATTGCGCGAAATAATTTCATGTTGTTGTTGGTACTGTATGTTGGTGGTGGTATTGTTGGTGTTTTGGTGTCATCGATGGGCGTGGTGTTGGTGGTGGTGTTGTTGTTAGTGGTGGTATTTGTGTTATTGTTGTTTTTCGTGGTGTTGATGCTGCTGTTGTCGTTAAAGGGATTGAGCTTCATTAAATATGATAATCATATTTAATTTTTCTTGATGTTGTTGACGAGATTTGAATGTAAAAAATGTTGCGATGGCTTAGTGTTGTTAAAGACAATTATACGATTTTTGTTCCTGTTGTTGTGTATTTGAATTTATTTAATGTATAGACATAATAATCTATTTTTTTCTCAGTTCTTTTATTATCATTGTTGTTGTTGCTTTCGTTGTTGTTGCAGTCACCAAGGTTAATTGCATAATCTAGTTGCAAATTTTCCTTTGTCGACCAGGCCAACTATTAAAAAAAACATTTGTTTTTGTGTGTCGTTATTGGTGACAAAGTCATTTGTGTAAAATGACACACGTGTCTATTTTTGTTGACAAAGTTATTAGTATAAAAGTTGGAAAATTTCTTTACGTTATAAGGTCTAATTGTAAAAAAACACTGTCTTCTCTCTTACCAATAATACACATAAAGTTGTTTGAATAAAATTATGTGTTTTCTGCTGAGATTTAATAATAGAAAATAATAAGTAGGTATTTTTTCTTGTTTGACAATTTGAAATACAAGAATAAAACTATCCTTGTTAGCATGGTCCGTCAGGCCAGAGACAGGCAGCAAGAGCAGGAGGAAGTGGAGTGTGAGGTCTGGTGGTTTAGAGTGTAGGCAGCAGGAGCAGAAGGAAGTGGAGTGTGAGGTCTAGTGGTGTGGAAGGCAGACAGCTGGAGTGTGATGCTCGGAGGTGAGGAGTGCAGGCAGCAGGAGCAGGTGGAGTGAGATTCTTGGAGACAGAAGGTGGTTTGAGGTCAGGTAGTCATGGGTGGAGGCAGGAGGGGAGATGGAGTGTCAGGTCTACTGGTGAGAGGTTGAGGCAGGAGTCAGGGGTGGAGGTTGGAGGATGAGTATGGAGACTGGTGGTTAGAGACAGAGAGAGGTGAAGTAGAAGGTATGGTAGTCAGAGGCGAAGGCGGGGGGGGGGGGGTGATGGTAATGCTGGCCAAGCAGGTATTGCTGACGCTGGTTTGACCTGCTTATGTGGTAAAGGGAGCACTTTTACTTACACCACCTTTTTACCTGTTTTATCTACCCACCACCACCTTCCCAACCACCACCTTACCATCACCACCACAACTACCATGCCCCCACACCCACATACCCATGCCCCATACCCACACATCCACTCTCACGCCTCATTCCCACTACCCAATCCCACACACCCACGCCCCCACAACCACGCCCCCATATCCACGCCCCCACACCCACACACCCGCTCCTACACCCCACACTTCCCAGATCTCAGACAGACTAGCGGTGCCGCGCCGCCTGGGACCCGGACGAATGAGGTGTCAGAATGCCAGGAGACTGACGAGTTCGGGGAAAGGTGCCATTGAGTTCCCTGGACGGATCCAATCAAGGAGTGAATACAGCTGCGAGTGCCAGAGAGAATAGACTCAATTACGGCCAAACTTACACTTAATCCCTACTGTTAAGAGTGATCAAAGTAAGTCAGCTGTCCGGTGGTGGTGGTGGTGGTGGTAGTGTGGTGATTGTAGTAGTGTGGTGGTGGTGGTAGTATGGTAGCGGTGGTAGGGATGATAATGGCGGCGGCAGGGCGACGGCGACACTGTGATGTTGGTTGTTCGTACAAGTATCTTAATATGTTCGTTAAAATGGTTGACGTTTTGTATCTACAGTGCGTACAAGCTCTCTTAATCCAGTTTTGGAATCATCAGAATAATATCATCTCTCTGGTGGCTGTGTTGTAGGACTCCTTTGAGGAATAACAACACAAACATCGGTTTTGTAATGTTTAACAAGTTTATGTATGTTTTAAGTAAAGATATTAATGTGTCCAGTTATTCAGAGTTTCCTCTTGAGGAAGGAGTTACACTCGCTTTCTTATATACCGAGGCTCACACTTTCGTGAGTCTTACATGGGGAAATTCTTGGTACCAAATCAATTATAGAAACACAGTGTTAGATTCCATTAGGCCCAAAGATCCTCCCCTCTATTCCATTATAGAATGAATGGGGGAAAGAATAGGGGAAAATGTTAACCAAGAAACAAGAAGGTCTATGCCCATTCATCAGATTCACTGAGAGTCTATGGTTGTTGGGAGACGAGAAATAAAACTCCATTGTAACAGTTTAATCCCGCTCGAGAATGAGTCGAACAGTTCATTAAAGAATCCACCAACTCACTGAATCGCGACCCATTGTCATCAGGAATTACAACTTTTCCCATTTGATTTTGGTTCGGAATTTAATTGGTTTATAAGATCTTCGAATCTTTTATCGTTTGGTGATTTCTGTAGCTATTATGGTTTTTATTGAATCATTTAATTTTCACTTCTTGTTGGATGTGGGGACGTTTCCAATTCAGATTGATCATGTTTTTTGGTAAAGATTTTATCTATCCTAAAGAAAACAGAAAATAAATGCTATGAATTACCAGGAAATTGCAAAAAAATTTTCTCCCAGTCTTTCTAAATCTACACCGAGAAGTGTCTTGAAGATAGACAATAAACGATTTGCTGCTACAGTGTGAAGGGTCGAACTGTGTTAAAGAGATTTTGAGATTTGATGTTATCCTACCGGTAGGGGATATGGGAATTTCTATCGTCTTTAAGTTTACTCTTCTGCGTCTGAACATTGTGAAGTGAAATGTAAAGAAAGTTATCCTTTTAATGTTTTGTTTTCCGGTCTGTTAGTAAATAAATACATCTATTTTCTTGGTTGCTTTACCTTTATATTAATGTGTTCTTTTTTCTCTTTCCAGGTGAGTGGCTGCCACGTAGACTGACACAAGATTAATGGCGCCTTTGAATAACAGTTGATGTAAGTTATCGTGCTCCAGGGTTATCAGGAGTTTGGTCTTGATGAGTTTTAAGAGAGAAAATTTCGTGTGAACTCAAAATCACACTCTTGGAAGTGATACAAGAGCAGTGGTACCAATACTAACTATTCTTGGGACGTTACCTTTAGGTAAGTAAGACTGTATTTTCTGTCAGTCTTCGATGTTTACTTGAATTTTGATCTAACGATTGTTCTTCACCTGACGATAGTTCTAACGACAGTAGGAGAGGTACACAATGATGATGAACAAAATGAATTTAATGGCGACCGTCGACAGGTAAGCTCAAAAGCTAGCTGCACTTGGCATATCTAATACCACTATATACTTACTCTCATTAGTACGTAGTTTACGGTGATTTTCATAGTAGGTTTTCGGCTATTAAAGGTTTTCAAAACCAGGTACTGTACATACGATGCCATGGAAAGCGTGAGGTAGTCTGGGGACGTGTCTGCCTGCAGGTTAATTACTTCAGGTGAAATAGTGCTGTGATTAGACTTGAGCCATAACTAGTAATCTAAATTAGGGTCTCTCAGGGACGCCCCGTTCATTGGTCGCATTAAAGACAAATTTCTGCACTACTCCTGGGCCATTTATGATCTTACAGGAAGCCAATTTATTACTCGTTATTACACACAGTGAAAAATATCCAGAGGAAAACGCCCGTTGTAACCATCCTACTGTAATAAACGTCATACTTATTGTCAGATGAGCGGGATTTTCACCTTTATTATCTGATAATGTTGCTGTCATTCCCCGAGTGACAGAAGTGCGTCGTTTGGTCTTGGGTTCGTATGACATTAATAAGTGGGTGAAGAGCACCTGACCACACCTGCACCTCTACCTGTTAGTTAAGTGGAAACTGTTGCTGGAGAGAATTAACATTCATTATTATTTTATTTATTATATATTCATTTTTGAAATTTGTAGTTGAATTCATAGTTAACTATGTCACTGTCGTATTTGTAAATATTTGTTGTTTATTGAAACTATTAAGTAAAAAAAAATTTCATGAACTCCGACTGTGATTGTATTATCTTCTATGAATAGCAATCCGGCCAGGTAGCGTCATTATACTCTGGCTGATAATTAAGAAAGCCTTCAATTTTTACCGTGTAGGCCTATTTTTTTTACTAGTTAGTTGCAAATTCAATTTAAAATTAACATAGAGATGAGTCTATCTTTTCATACTATTCATGACGGGTCAAACTGATTATCAGAAACTAGTGAGAAAAGGTTATTTTCAACACCAAGAACAGTTCAGCAGTTTATGATTGTCGTGGATTTTTGTTTTGGCTGAAGTAAAACACAATGTAATATTTAGGTATAGTTATGTGTGTGTGCGCGCACACACTACACAGGGTGGTGAAATGCGTCTAGTGTTAAGGTGCAAGCACTGCTTGCTCCCTCTCGTTTCAGCTACCTCGGCTGACAAGCCCTCGTGGCGAACAGGGAAGGAAATTACATAAGTCTTCCCTGGTGGCCGGTAATTTGACTCCCGGTAATTTGACTCCTGGTAATTTAACTCCCAGTCACTTTCACTCCCCGTTATTTCCCTTCCGGTAATTTCACCAACATTTAAAACATTGCATTTATTTATTAAGACAATTGTTAATGACGCAGGTTATGAGCTATTGCTCGTAAAAAGTCAAAGTTGTTCTCTGAATTAAAAACATTTACAGGTATATAAAAATCATTTATCAAAACGTTAGACGTTACTCCAATTAATAATACAGGTTATTTATATAAACATTTAAACATGATGCAGGTTAAGATCTATTATTTTCTGAATTAAAAATATGTATTAAAAGCATTTATTAAGACATAGATAAAACTATATTTATGTTAGATTTATTACCATTACTATTATAATTATTTATTGAAACAGAAGTGGATTATCCAACCTCTGGCAGCTACTGCAACCAGCCTTTCAGCACTTATAGAACACTAAAACATATTTTAATTCTTAATTTTTCTTTAAGAAGTGTTTTTAATATTTCTTTTTATAAATGTTTTCAATAAAAAATTTAAATAATTTTTTGTTTAATGTTGGTGAAATTGAATGGGACTTAAATCACCGGAAGCCAAATTACCTGGGGTCAAATTACCGGGAGTGAAATTACCAGGAGCGAAATTACCTAGAACCATCTTCCCCTGCCAGTACACAGCCTCCTCACCATCAAAACTCCTGCTGTGCCTCCTCGTGGAATAACACGGTAACCGGGTGCTTCGTGGCCCCAGGCTAGATCAGCATGGGATCTCGGAGTAGCAGTGGGCCCCAGAGGGATGGCGCATAGGCTCACTGGCATGTAGACACGTCCTGGCGCCTACAAACCACCGCCCCGCTGCCTTGAGGATAAACCATAGCAGGTATAAGGCTACGGGAGTAAACCCCAAGCGAAAAATCTGTGGTGGAGCCCCGCATCAGACAAACATGCTTACAGAGCTCCAACAAGACCCCAACGGCGGTGTAGGCGGAAGAGGTGACCATAATGGAAACCCAATGACTACACCGGCGGATGAAAGCAATGCCTGATGGACATGCTACCAAGGCGAAACCCAACAAACTGGGGTATCGGCAGTCCATTGCAACTCTCCCTCTCCCCAGTCGTTGCAACATTTGCTCCACTGGATCAGGAAAAGGAAGAGCCATGACGTGTGGTTGCAGCCTGCGCTCCTGCCTCACCACATAAATCAAGTCACGCACAGCCATCACCCAGCTCACCATACCTTTCATCATCATCAAAACCTCTTATACCCCCAAAAAGTCCTATGGCGACGGGCACAGGCAGAGATGATTGCCGAGAGTATCTAGTCACAACTCTGCACATGGGCGGCACAGATAAGATAATCGTTTATGCACTGGGATCTAGGCAGCAGTGCAATCCGGTCCTGTCTGTGTGACTGAGCAGCCGTTACGAGGAGCCCCTCTGCTCACCACATATTGGGAGGTGGCTAGAAACGGTGACCTAAACATAGCCTGCATAAAACCCAACCTGACTGGGCAACCGCACCCAGTAAGGTCATCGATATGCGGTCGAAAACACAATAAAAATCATAGATAAAAAAAAAAAACATGCAACCTCTTATGGTCGCTGCATGGAATGTCAGGACCTATCTGGATAATGGCAAAAATGCACATCCTGAAAGAAGAACTGCCCTTGTGGCAGCTATCAGTGAGTCCCAGCTCCCAGATGAGGCTAACTCACAGAATGCCTGCTGCGGAGAGAAACCGCATTTATGGAGTTGGCTTTGCCATCCGCCAACGCATCCTGCACAGGCTAAATGAAATGCTTATTGGGATCAACGAGCGCCTCATGACGCTTCGAGTCCCACTGAATCACTCACGTCATGCCTTCTTCAGCAGTGCATACGCCCCAACACGGGATGCAAAGGGTGACATCAAGGAGGCCTTTTATGCCGACCTTGACAAAGTGCTAACCTCTATCCCCAGAGAAGACAAGGTTGTGCTCCATGGCGAATTCAATGCCAGAGTTAGCAGGGAACCATAGAGAGAAATGGAATAAGCAAGTGTAATCCCAAAGGCCTACTCCTTCTCAGCAAGTGTGCTACTCATAACTTCACTATCACCAATACCCTGTTTAGGTAGGCCGACAAGTTCAAGGGATCGTGGCAACACCCACGATCCAAACACTGGCATCTCATTGACTACATCATTATCAGAGAAAGAGATCACCGAGATGTCCTCATCACCCATGCCATGCGTGGCTCAGACAACTATGACACTGATTTTCGACTTGTCAGATCCAAATTCTCAGGTCACGTTGCCCCAAAACGGCGCAGGCAGCAAGCCTCCAAAAGAGGTTTTAATACTAAACATCTGGAAGTTCTAGAGGTAGGACATACTTTCAGAGAGCAGCTCGAACATGGGCTTATAAACAACCCAACAGCAAACAATGTGAATCCCAGTGCCATATGGGATACTCTTAATACTGTTATGACAAAGACCTGCAGAGAGACCTTAGGTCAGACCAAATGAATGCATCGCGACTGGTTTAATGAAAATGACCCGGCAATCAAAGTACTCATTGATGATACACGTGCTGCTTTTACTGACTGGCAGAACAACCCTCAGTCTTGGACCAAAGCCGATACCTTCTGCAAGAAGATATCGGCAGCCCAGTGGGAACTTCGCAATCTAAAGAACGACTGGCTTAAAAATAAAGCATGTGAAGCACAAAAACTTGCAGATCAGCAAAAGAATCGCGAATCTTTCATTTCCATTAAAACATTATATGGGCCAGTCACTCGTGGTGCAGCCCCTCTTCGCTCATCTGACGGTAACCACACAATTAAATCCAATGAAGGCCTCCTTGAGCACTGGAAAGAACACTACCATTCATTGCTCAACCGAAACACCGATGTGAATGTCCTGACTACCCTGCAGGTCCCTCAGCGTCCAGAGCTGACCCACCTCAGCTATCCTCCATCCCTGGATGAGGTATCTACTGCCATCAAACAGATGAAAAATAACAAAACCTCAGGGCCTGATGGAATCCCAGCCGAGGTGTATAAAACAGGGGGGACCTCTGCTTACCAGCCGTCTCCAATCTCTCCTGGAGAATATATGGGAAAAGGAGGAAATTTCCCAAACTCTTAAAGACGCCTCCATTGTCAATATTTATAAGAAAAAGGGGGACCGGTCAGACTGTGGCAACTACCGTGGGATCTCGCTGCTCTCCTTAGCTGGCAAGATTATCGTCTGAGTCCTCCTAAACAGACTTCTTCCTGAGGCGGAAAACTTCTTCCCAGAATCTCGATGTGGTTTTAGACCATCATGTGGCACCACTGACATGATCTTTGCTGCCCGTCAGATACAGGAAAAATTCAGAGAACCGCGTCGTGACCTGTACCTTTATTTCATCGACCTAACCAAGGCCTTCGACTCGGTCAACAGGGAAGCCTTTTGGTGTACCCTCAGCCGTTTTGGCTGCCCACCAAAATTCATCACTATTGTGAGGCAACTGCACGATGGTATGAACGGCAGTGTCCTGCACAACGGCACCCATTCAAAGATCTTCCCCATCCAAACGGGGGTTAAACAAGCGTGTGTAATGGCACCAACTCTCTTTTCCATCTTCTTGGCTGCCTTCCCTACTCGTGCCAGTGCCAATTTAGCCAATGGGGTGAACATCAAGTACCGGATTAAGGGGGGTCTTTTCAACTTAAGACGACTCCAGGTAAAAACAAATGTGTCGGCAGCTTCCATTACTGAGCTTCAGTATGCAGACGACCTCACCCTTGTTGCTCACACTCAACACGACCTACAGGAAATCCTGAACACCTATGCACATTTCTGCCTTGAGGTGAATGTACGTAAGACTCAGATTCTCTTTCAACCTGCTCCTGGTTCAGACACACCTCTGTCATCCATCCAGCTTAACGGTATTACTCTCTCTAATGTTGACCACTTTCGGTATCTCGGCACCCATCTGTCCACCACCGCAAACATCGATGGAAGAGATTCATCACCTTGGGCGGACTCCGAAATCGTGTCTTCAGTTGTACGGAGCTGAAATTATCCACAAAGCTGCACGTATATCGAGTAGTGCTCCTACCTACCCTACTATATGGCAGTAAGACATGGATCACAGACAGGAGGCACCTCAAGGCACTTAAAAACTTTTACCAACGTATTCTACGTTCCATCCTCCGAGTTTTCTGGGAAGACAAGAGAACAAATGCCAGTATTCTTGCTGAAGCCAAGTGTAGGAGCATCGAGGCTACCATTATCCATGAACAACTATTTTGGATTGGCCATGTTACCCTCATGGATGACAGTAGACTGCCAAAGCTGCTTCTTTACAGTCACCTAACGAATAGTAAACGTAACGCCGGTAGGCAATTGAAAAGGTATAAGGACAGTCTTAAGACAAACCTGAAAAGGTGCCAAATCGACCCCCTCTCCTGGGAGTCGATTACTCCACATCGTAACGCCTGGAGAAGCACCACACGAGAAGGTGTCAATTCTTTCAAGTTAGCCCGACTTCAAACCGAGGCAGACAAGCGCTCCCCCCCCCCCCTCACACACACACACACACACACACACACAAAGAGCTAATACACACTCGTACTCGAAAACTAATACACAGCTAATACACACAGTTACACAAAAAGCTAAAACACAAACACAAAAGGAGCTAATGGACACACAGACACAAAAAATACACTCAAACACTTACACAGAAAAATCTAATACACACATACATATAAAAACAGCTTTTACACACATACACTGGTAGTCACACCGAACAAACATGCAAGAAGTCATATATGCAAGCACGGACCTATTTTTTCGTATACGACAGGAAAGAATAATGCCCCCTTTATAGCTTGAGAGACGAACGTTACAACACAGTGTAAAACTCACACACGTAAACTGTGTTTGGGGCCCGTATGTTACCTCTCGTTCATCATCGTCACCCCACTTTTGCCAACACGTCTCTCGGGCATCACCTCGACGCCTCATCTGCCAATCGTGTTTCATTGTGTTTCATGGCTTGAGTATGTGCGACAACATACGGTATATAAGTTTTGGGGGAGTTATGAGATGTCACGAACACTTATCGTAACCTTGGGGATATTGTGTCACCTTTACGATTTTTGAAGCTGAATTACGAAGATAGGATATAAGGTTCTTGAGGAATTGTTTTGTGCTGCTGCTACCGTAAAACACACGAAACTGAATCCATGGTTTTGGTCTGTGGTAGGATCGTGTGTTATGAACAAGTACTGCAGGACCGCATAGGCTTTAAGCTTTTGTTAATATTCTTATTAGTTTGTGTAAGCAACTGACAACAAACAAATGTTCTAGGATCTTCGTCATTGTTTGCATCGTGTGTTATAAAGTAATGAACACAAACAAGAGATATAAAAGAGAACAGAATAAAACCAAACTTTACTGTAAATAATTCATTACTTATCCACATTCCACTTTCTTTTATTTGACGAGTACTTACTTTTATGTGGAAGTCAAACACGAAACACAATTTGGTTAGAATGAAGAAAGTGTTGAATTGCGAGCGTTCATTGTTTTTTCATAGGACTGTTTTTTTGTGTTTTTTTTTAGTGCGTGGCTCCAATGTTTATCTAAAATTCTAGCAGGTTGGTTCTCGGTGCAGGGAAGCATAAAATGTATTTCAGCTTTTGTTTTGTGGAGTCAGAGACATTCACATATTTATTCTCTTTAACTTGTGAAAAGATGGTGCGTCATGATGCACTATGTACCCACTATGTGCCATATATATATATATATATATATTATATATATATATATATATATATATATATATATATATAATATATATATATATATATATATATATATATGCGCTTGTGTGTGTGGGGGGGGGGGGGGGGCTTACCATTAGGTGTGAGACACTCCTGCAGACACACAATATCGATGTCCTCAGTCACAACTTTGTGGTGTAGGTCAGGGTATCGTTTTGTAAGGGATGAGATGTTCCAACTCATCACCTTCACCGCTCTGTATCTTTGTCTGGTATTAACACTGGCCATTATGAACTGTATTTGGAAAGAAGCAAAAGGCACTGTATGATACTGTTCTTTTCCATGCTGCCTGTCCCTTCGGCAGGCAGTAAGCCATTTAACCTTTTTGAAACATTTCTGGAGCATGTACGGCTCAACAATTGTTGTATTTCATTTGCAGACAACGATACACTTTGGTTACACTCGACATCACCACCATTTTCTGTTTGTGTTTGTTAATCTTCACTGACCATGTCCACAGAGGCATCAGTAGAACTGTTACCAGTATCACTATTTTCATCTGCGTGGACACTAGTTGCTGGTGGGTCTTGAGTTTCCACATGTGGTACTGACATCTGAATGTCTTCAGTTTGACTGTAATCTTTCCATAGCTGCTGCACTGTGTTGGTGGTGTTTTTTTTCTATAGTGTATCACAGAGGCTCCTTAACATGTCAGTTTGAGCTGTAAATTGAGCTTTGAGTTCTTTAATTTCATTTTTCAAATCATTGATCTCTTCACTTTGTGCGTGTTCACGGGGTGTGTTGGCAGCTACCTGTTGTGTCGGTACGTCTGTGTTGCCCCATGCTGATCTTTCGATAACTGCTGGTGATGATCCTGGAGCTTTGGTGTGGAGGGTGGGCCAGGGGTTGGCCGGAGGGAGTACCCTAGCAGCAGTAGTGTTTCTTGAGACCTGCCTGTGTGGTGGCCAGGGCACTGAAGGGGCGTAGGAGCTCTAGGACAGTGAGAGTGCCATTCAGGAACTCCAACTGTTTTGCAGTTAATACACTTCTGTTGAATGACACCCCCTTGAGCAACTGTATCTCTGCAAGCCTGTGTTGCATGTTGTCTTGGGCAGAGATCACACCACAACTTAGTCGAGGGGCATAATCGGGCCACATGGCCCCAGTGTTGACAATTGTAACACCTCCGGGTAGGGGGCTGATAGAGAGTTACCTTCAGAGTCCGATAGCACCACGGACTCGAATGGTCTTGGGTGGGTCCCCCGAGCCAACCCAGTCTGCAATGACTGCGTTCTTGCCCCTGAGTCGCTTCGTCCTTCTGATGTAGGGATGAGCTTCTAGTAGTGTAGGGGTTTGGTACTGGTCGAGCCCCATGATTAAGATGGTTTTCTTGCTCCATGGTTGGGATGATTGTTTCATGGTTATTCCCCTTATGCTATTGGTGAGGACATCCTGTATGACTGCTGGGTCGCTTCTAATCAGAACATGATCTTGTGTCTGACTCTGAACTGAAACTCAGCCTCTGGGTGTTTATCTTCCGCATCGTTCATCCATCGATACTTGACTTCAGGTGATGTACCTACAGGGAAGTTTAATCTTACTCTCATGTGGGGTTGAGGTTGTAGTTGATGGTCTCTTAAGTTTTTCTGCCTTTTCGGCCTTCCGCTTGTTCCTGGACTGAACTAGTTGAAAGCCATCCTCTCCATTGGTGTCAAGGTCAACACCATAGTCACCTGGCTCACTCAGTGCATCTGGAGAGTTAATGCGAGTAGCTGGGTCTCCAGTCAACTCAGACATGGTGGAGTTACAGGACTTGACCTATATGCTTACGTCAGAGGGCCGAGGGCTGCTTGGCACTCCTAGGAAGTCAGTGGTGTTTGGGAGGCGTAACCCTATTACAGGACAAGGGAAACCGGCATCTACAGCGTGTCAGCAGGGGGCGCTGGTGGTAGAAGCGGTACCGTTCTTGCCTCGCAAGCGAGATGTCACGGGTTCGATTCCCGGGCCGTGGAAGTTGTTTGGACTTACTTCCTAGCCCCCATTAGTCCCTGTTCACCTAGCAGTAAAGTAGGTACCTGTTGTAAGTCGAAAGTTGCGAATTCGTATTCAGGGAGTTGTTGGAGCTTCCAATAACTTGATGACATACACCATTGACTCTTCAGGCTTCTACGCCCTTAACTCATGGGACATATAGGCAAGCATGAAATTAGCATGCTTCCCTGTTGGGCGCTGTAAACGCTTTTGCGCTTCACCTTACACAAGGATGTGGGGGGTGCCCAATAAATTAAAAAAAAAAAAAGCGTGTCAGCGGTGTGAGGGGAAGCTGTGAACGGGCCTCCGGCTAGGAGGGAAGTGGTGTCAGTGGAACAGAGGTAGCAGGAGTATTCTCAGTATATAAACACTTTTATTACACTACACTTGTTCTTAATAGTATCTCTGTTTTTCTGGTAAGATACAGTATCAAAGTCAATTTTAGTTTCAAAAGAACTATCCAGCCTGGCCCCATATGAGGACGGGGGTTTGTTTATACAAGCCCTCACCACATGGCCCAGAGTGACCACGAGGGCCTGGCACCTACACACAACACAGTGCTCAACCCACGCGTTAGTTCACTTGTTATACAGGCAACATATTTGCAGTTGTTGACCTATCGGTTAAGGTAATCCTCCAAGTGATAGTGTTAGGAAGAACACCTAATATTCAGTGACACCCTGTGAGAATCCTGCACCTCAAATCCCAGTGTGTACCACCGTAATCTTAAAAGATCACAGGTGGTCCACGCACACAGCCCTGCCCACACACACGCTGAGGGGAAACTGAGCATGTGTATGTGTGTGTGTGTGTGTGTGTGTGTGTGTGTGTGTGTGTGGAGAGGAGGGGGTGCCAGTCCGCCATTCGGTCACCAAAGAAAGCTAGGATTCCGTCATCGAGTGTCAGTAATTGATGAAGTCAGTGAAGACATCGAATGCTAGTGGGTGATGGAGTCAGTGAAGTCACCAAGTGTCAGCAAGTGAAGTCAGTGATGTCATCGAGTGTTAGTGGGTGATGAAGTCAGTGAAGTCATCGAGTATCAGTAGGTGATGAAGTCAGTGAAGTCGTCAAGATTCGAGTGATGAGGTCGTTTAGGCTGTCGAAAACCTCTGATTTCACTGGGTGAGCTACAACTACAGGATGTCGACGATGATGGCAGTGATGTGAAGGATGGCGACACTTGGTTCTTGTCAATGTGTTGCAGCGATGTACATTTTTATATATTTATATTTATTTTTTTTAATTTCTAAAAAAATAAATCCTCATAAACTGTCACGTTTCTTGAAGGTTTATACTAAGACGACTAAACTGATTAATTACGGGGAAATAGACAATAAATTCATAAGTTATAATCACTTCTTTCTAACCGTTGTTCAGCACCCTGATATTCCTACTAACGCAAGACTTCAGGCTCAACATTAACAATAATCATCTGTAATAATTTTAATAGTAGCATTTGTAATGGTTTATTGAATGGTCTGGCGTGCAAATCATATGACAGACTGGTCGTATTTGATTAATACACAACTTGATGTTTATTGAATATTAGAACATGAAAATATACTTACCGGCTATACATTCTGTTGAATAGGCTGCATTACTCTATTATGATAGAACAATGCTGTAGCTTCACATTAAACCAGTAATATGATAATATATCCTGGTAACAAAGCATTACTGTAAGGCTTTATCCTGTATACAAGATCAATCATCACTAGTTTTAACACCGGGCCGTGATGTTACTGTTGCTTCTACTGGGAAGGGGACTGCTGTATAATGCAATAGTACATGTCAGAAGAACACTTTAGACACGAGGTAAGTAAGTCATACCTTCACTCAGGCAACACAGCGTTGCGTACATTACTTTTTATGAAATGTTTTGTAAAAATATTCTTCCCGATTTATGAAATTCCCAGCCAACAATGCTCTATTATTGGCCGTAATAACAGTAGTTCCCACAGCACGTTACATCTGAACCTCGCGAGATATAAACACAACTGTTGTGATTACTAATTTTGTTTACCACTTAATGTGTGTGTGTGTGTGTGTGTGTAATAATAATAATAATAATAATAATAATAATAATAATAATAATAATGATAATTAATTAACGGTTTATTGAAAAAGTTCTGCAGCCCGAAGGCTGAAAATATACATTGGACATAAATGACTTATTGCATGCATTGGTGGTATAACAAAAGCCTTCATTAGAGAAAGGTGAAGGAACATTCAGTGAACATACAGATTGATGTTTACAGTGGAGGTCACGTACATCATGTGCGCAGACACGTAGTGCAATAACTCCCTCACAGATGGTGTTATGAGGGGCCTGACGTGGTGTAGTAGTTCCCTCACAGGTGGTGTTATGGGGGGCTTGGCGTGGTGTGTGTGTGTGTGTGTGTGTGTGTGTGTGTGTGTGTAATAATAATAATAATAATAATAATAATAATAATTAACGGTTTATTGAAAGAGCTTGGCAGCCAGAAGGCTGAAAATATACAGTTACATATCTGGGGAATGGGTTTCAAATTACAAATAATATACAAATAACATAAGTGATATAAATAAGGTATATAATAACTAGATGGGGAAAAGCTCAAACTACACGGCATTTCAACATAGTGACAGTGCAAGAAGTAGTATTTACTGGGAGTGAATACACTGGTTTATTACAAGTTATTGATAATTTTTACAATGGTTGGGGCTAGGCTGTTCTTATAGCGAACAGTTCGTGCACGTATGGGCTGGATGCGGTTGTGGTGTCGAACAGCAATTCTCGGGCTAGGGATCTCAGGTGGTAGTAGGAGCCGGTGTCGAGGATGGTGTAGAAGCTTCTTACCAAATTTGCAGATGAGGTCGTGGTGATGGTCAGTGAGAGTCGAAAGGGTCAGTGTGTTGAGCGCTTCTTGATATGTGGAGTAGGAAGAGGAGAGAATGATCTTGCATGCCCTCTTTTGCACTTTTTCTAGGTGTTTACGTTGTTTGGCATTTAGGGAGGAAGACCAGGTGGGGGAGGCATAGGTGAGCTTGGAAAGTATGAATGTTGAGTAAACATTGAGGAGCTCGGGTGCAGGAACTCCGAGGGACTTGAGTCGGCGGAGGAGGTGGAGACGGAAACTGGAGGATTTGACAACTTCACTGACGTGTGGTTTCCAATTTAGTTTGTTGTCTATGGTGACGCCGAGGAGCTTCGTGGAATGTACAACCTGGAGTGTGTTCGGACCTAAAGTAATGGTAGGAGGTGGGACAATGTCGGAGGAGAGGTTGATGTGCATAACCATGGTCTTGGTATGGTTGATGGTGACATGGTTGTTGGTGGCCCAGGTTTGGAGACTGTTCAATAAATCCTGAAGGGCGGTATAGTCGGGAGCAGAATTGTTGACGCTGATCCCAATGGTGGAGTCGCCGACATATTTCCAGCGAGCAGGGGTTTCTCTTAGGGCATCATTGATGAGCATAAGGAAGCAGAGTGGTCCCATCTTGGTGCCTTGGGGGACGCCACAGGTGAGTGACTGAAAGGTGGAGACAGCCCCTCGGAAGCGTACAGCTTGGCGTCGGTCCCTGAGGAAGTCTGTAAGCCATGGTATAAGACTTCTCCGAAGCCCGAGGTCAATGGCTTTGTTGATGATTATATTGTGGTCGACTAGGTCGAATGCTTTAGTGAGATTAATGAAGGCGACAGCTACAGACGTTTTTCGTTTCTCGAGATGGCGGTATATGTAATCGAGAAAGCTGACAAGACAGTGAGTGGTGGAGGAAGTTTTCATGTTGCCAAATTCCTGAGGGTCTACGACTCCTGCAATATCAGCATAAGCCCAGTCGAACACAAAACTTTCACAGATTAGGCTGGGTATTGGGGTGATTGCAATAGGTGGTAGCTGATTTAAGGATCGTGGGCTGGTTGACTTGGGCACTGGTGATACATAAGAGGTCTTCCAGTCAGCTGGGCATCTGGCTTGACTGAGAGAAGCATTGATGATGGAGCATAGGGGTTTAGCAAGCTACGGGGAGAACTCCTTGAAGAGTTTCATTGGTAAGTCAATGGGGGTGGTAGAGCGTTTTAATTTTAGTTTGTCCAGGCGTTTTGCTACTTCAAATTCTTCTACTAAGTCAGTGGGAAGGGGGGCTGGTAGGTAAGCAGGGAGAGTGGTTGTGTCAAGCCGGGGGAGTACTGTACTTCATGTAAGTATTGGAGATACTGTATAGTAGATTAATGCTGTGGTTAATGTCAGTTTCCAGACCTAAGACTAGGTATACAAAAAGAGGACTGCCTTTACACACCTCCCTCCTTCGCCTTACACCTCAAGACGCGTGTACGTGAATGACGCTAATCTTTCGTAACATTTTGTCGACATTTTCACACTCATTTACAAGCCTTTTCTGGTCCTCCTCTCTCCATCTTCTTCCGCCCCTCCTTTTCTTCCTCCTCCTCTTTCTCTTCCTCGTCCCAACTTTGTTTTGTCGGCGGCTCTCCAAAGTGTTGCAAATTGTGAACGTCCCTCGAAGAATGACACACACACACACACACACACACACACACACACACACATACTGTGTCACCATCAACCATACCAAGACCATGGTTATGCACATCAACCTCTCCTCCGACATTGTCCCACCTCCTTCCATTACTTTAGGTCCGAACACACTCCAGGTTGTACATTCCACGAAGCTCCTCGGCGTCACCATAGGCAACAAACTAAATTGGAAACCACACGTCAGTGAAGTTGTCAAATCCTCCAGTTTCCGTCTCCACCTCCTCCGCCGACTCAAGTCCCTCGGAGTTCCTGCACCCGAGCTCCTCAGTGTTTACTCAACATTCATACTTCCCAAGCTCACCTATGCCTCCCCCAGCTGGTCTTCCTCCCTAAATGCCACACAACGTAAACACCTAGAAAAGTGCAAAAGAGGGCATGCAAGATCATTCTCTCCCCTTCCTACTCCACATATCAAGAAGCGCTCAACACACTGACCCTTTCGACTCTCACTGACCATCACCACGACCTCATCTGCAAATTTGGTAAGAAGCTTCTACACCATCCTCGACACCGGCTCCTACTACCACCTGAGATCCCTAGCCCGAGAATTGCTGTTCGACACCACAACCGCATCCAGCCCATACGTGCACCAACTGATCCCTATAAGAACAGCCCAGTCCCAACCAATGCAAAAATTATCAATAACTTGTAATAAACCAGTGTATTCACTCCCAGTAAATACTACTTCTTTCACTGTCACTATGTTGAAATGCCCTGTAGTTTGAGCTTTTCCCCATCTAGTTATTATATATCTTATTTATATCACTTATGTTATTTGTATATTATTTGTAATTCGAAACCCATTCCCCAGATATGTAACTGTATATTTTCAGCCTTCTGGCTGCCAAGCTCTTTCAATAAACCGTAAATTGTTATTATTATTATTATTTTGTACATACACCTACCTTGGGACACATTGAGGATCAAGGTTACAACACATACACACTGAACACCAACATTCTCGTCCACACCATCAACATTTGCTTCAACCACGGACAATCTCCTTGAACTTAAAGGGATGTAGATGCTTTCACTGGCAATACTCTCTTTCTGAGGTGCTCACGTCTGTCTCCGGTGAGTGTAGCACTGCCACCGCCACCTCTCGCCACTGTCCGCCACCCACAATCTCCCACCTCCTCCCGCCAATGCCGCCACTGTCTGTCACCACCACCACTAACCACTGTCTTCCACCACAGCCACCACCACTCCAGCCTTCAACGCACTGCAGGCACACGCAGTCACATCTAGTTATTATATGTCTTATTTGTGTCACTTATGTTACTTGTATATTATTTGTAATTCGTAACCCATTCCCCAAATATGTAACTATATTTTCAGCCTTCTGGCTGCCAAGCTCTTTCAATAAACCGTTAATTATTATTTTTATTATTTATTTATTACTTGTGTCTGAATATAACCATGAATTTCAAAGCTTGGAATAGAATCTTTGGAAAAAATAGGCGTCTAATCTGTTATACATTTAGTCTGTTGGACATTTAGGATATATGACTGAAATAAGACTAATTTGATACACATTCAAGACATGTGGCTGAACTTCTCACTGAGTGAAGAGTGCGAGAGTAAAACATTTCCCAAGTATATATAACAGTGGGACATTGCAACGTTTGAAAATTCAGGACAAAGGTAACCGTAAACTGTTCGTGAGACAAAGTTCATTAAAATTGAATAAAAAAGAAAAACATTGAAAAAGTAAACATTACGAGACATAATATATGCAGGTGTTTTTTTAGAAGTTGTGTTGTTTTAAATTAACTTTTTTTTCTAGTCTAGAATACCTACTTTTTTCGACATAAATTATTTGGTATTTTTTTTTGCTAGTGAATTACGTGTTTTTTTGTAGCATTTTATATATATATATATATATATATATATATATATATATATATATATATATATATATATATATATATATATATATATATAATTTTTTTTTTTTTTTTTTTAATCATCATTGCTGCTGCTGCTGCTGCTGCTGCTGTTGTTGCTACATTGAAATTAAATAGAGCTTCTTGATCTCGCGAGGATCATGAATAGTAATGGTACATTTGGGAAATACGTCCAGCGGCTCTTTAATCCAGAATATAACAAACTTTCCATTTTTCCTGCTCCCAGCACAAAGCCTCTTCCTGAATATATATATATATATATATATATATATATATATATATATATATATATATATATATATATATATATATATATATATATATATATATATATATATATTTATTTTGTTACGAACCACACCATCTATTGTCCTGATCTACCTACCCAGCACCACGAGCAACGCCATCTAGGGACGAAACCCGAGTATGACTACTCTTAGTTACCACTCCGGGGTTTCCCTTCTCCATATCCTGGTTGTTGCGTCACCTCCTCAAAGTCTTCCTCGTCAGCTCCAGTTCGTTGAGAGTTCAGTTCACTCTGGGAAGTGACCACAGGATCACCTATCCTGGAAACCTACGGCACAGTGACTACCTACCGTCTTCTACAATACTCAGCCTTGCTCGTCAGCCATCTCAGCTCCGCACTTAAGTATTTGTAATCTTATATTACCTCCCCACCTCCACATGCTTTAGTTTATTGTATGTTGTATAAATATGTATATACTGTTAATGTTTAGGTTAAGTATGGTTAAGGGTAATTTATAAGAAGCTGATTATTTTGTTAAGGAATTTATGGTACTTTATTATACACAACAAAAACTCGCATCCTTTGTCTACCCTTTTATAGTCCGATTGTCTTTGTTTTTTTATTGTTGTTGCCTGTTGGGATCTGGGTAGACTTTTAACTATATTCTAAATCCCCAACTCGTAACAAATGGCGGTGCTGGGTAGGTAGATCAAGACAATTGGTGGCGTGGTTCGTAACAATATATATATATATATATATATATATATATATATATATATATATATATATATATATATATATATATATATATATTATAATATAATATAATATAAGGTCATCGAAAACAGAATGTTCTGATTTTCAGTGGTTTCATATTGAAATCTAGGAATAATTTTTCGATAACCCCGTTACATAATGCACAAAGGCAGACTATACCATACAGAAAATTCGGATCTAATAATAATGAATAAATAATTATTTAAGCAATATTATTGGACAAAGGAAGGCGATAGGTAGGAGAATAAAACAGGGTGAAGTTTACCTCCGAGTTTATTATAAAGTACAGGCCGGTAGGGTTGAGACCGAGATAAGAAAAGCAAAGAGGAATAACCGTAAGGGATTCTTTCAAATGTATCAAACTAAAACATATGACAAGATTGGACCAATACAGTCAGATACCTGCGAGCTAACGGATAACGACGGAGAAATGAGCAATAATCTGAACCGATATCTTTCAACAGTTTCCACGACCGAAAATTTAAACATGAGACCCAAGGCACCGACTATATACAGAGATGGTGAAGAAAATAGATTTACCAAGATAGTCGTGATTAGTAACGATGTTAGTAATCAAATAGATAAACTAAAACCAAATAAGTCACTCGTTCCCGACGAACTATTTGCCAGAGTTTTAAAGGAATGTACTTAAGAACTTAGTATGCCCATTGCCCATAGCAAAATAATTTAACATGTCTTTAAAAACAGGTGTGGTATCAGAATCCTGGAGGATAGCGAATATAATGCAGATTTTCAAGAAGGGCGATAGATCACTATCCTCTTAACTACCGACCAATTAGTTTATCATCAATTGTAGGCAAATTACTGGAAGCAATAATTAAAACTCTATTCGAAATCACCTCGAGAAATACAAGCTGTTCAATGATTCCCAACATGGCTTCACAAGTGGGTGTTCATGTCTGATATATCTATTAACTTTCTTTTCAACTGTTTTCGAATCAGTGGACAAGGGGCACGACTATGATGTGGTATACTTCGACTTTAGCAACGCCTTCGACAGAGTCCCCCACGAAAAGTGGTGGCGCATGGAATTGGGGGCGATATTCTAAAATGGACTAGGGCGTGGTTACAGGGCAGGGAACAGCGAGTAAGCATTAATGGCACTAAATCTGATTAGGGTAACGTCACTAGTGGAGTACCCCAAGGGTCAGTACTTGGACCATTACTATTTATTATATACATAAACGACATAGATATAAGCATAGGCAGCAACATAAGTAAATTTGCTGACAACACTAAAATAGGGCGTGTAATTAAGTCTGACGAGGACTCCGCAAACCTACAGGAAGATTTGAAATAAATTCGCAAGGTCTGAAAAAATGCAGACGAAATTTAATGTGGACAATTGTAAAGTACTTAGTCTAGGAGATGTAAACAGAGAAACTAGATATCGGATGAACAACGTTTTTATAGAGAAATCCGATTGTGAGAAAGATTTAGGAGTAAGGATAAGTAGAAATCTTAAACCAAGACAACAATGTATAGTGCTCGAAATAAGGCTAACAAAGTACTTGGGTTCATACAAAGGAGTATTAGTTACAAGACTAGCGAGGTTATCCTAAAACTATATCTTGTGCTTGTGAGACCTCACTTGGATTATGCGGTTCATTTCTGGTTACCGTACTACAGAATGAATATAGAATCCCTGCAGAGAATTCAGAGGAGAATGACAAGACTACTCCCGGGTATTATGAACCTAGAGTACAGAGACAGGTTAAAGTATCATAATGTGCTCTCCCTCGAGAGACGTTAGAGTGAGGGGCGATATGATTGAGGTGTATAAAATTTATACATTTAATGGAGGTCAGGGTTATACAAATGTAATATAACAAAGGTAATCAAACTATCCAACCCGGAGCGAACTCGAAGCAATGGTTTTAAATTTGACAAATTTGGATTTAGGCGCGAGTAAGGTAAACATTTGTTTGGAAATAGAGTAGTGGATGAGTGGAACAAGTTACCAAACATCATCATTAACTCGAACACGCTGGATAGCCTCAAATATAGGTTGGATGGATATATAAGCGATTGGGTTTGGGTATAAACCTGGCTGTCCAGTAAGGGCCAATAGGCTTGCTGCAGTTTCCTCCATTCTGATGTTCTTGTGTTTTATACCCAAGGAGTCTGGCATTGATCAATAAAGGTTTTATCCGGGGTAACTAGAATTAATGGGCCTTCCGGGTTTAACTCTGCATCAACTCTGGAAGTGAGCCTAATTGAAAACCATTCAATGGGTGCTTTACGATTGCTTGTTAAAGTAGATCTCCAAGATTTACTGACTGGCCCCGTGTCAAGAGAAAACCACCATGTGATTTTTTCTTAAGAGAAAAGAAAAAGCTTTAGATTGTTTACTGTGGCCAGGTATGGTTAAGACGGGGTGAGTCGTGGATTAAGGAAGTTTTACACGTCGTGGACGAACGTCTTGTCGGAACTGAGTGAAATGCTGACTTGGCTGTACACGAGGAATGATTGGGCGCATAAAGGACGTGCAACATTATGTCCTTTTTTTTTTAGATGCTTCAGAGATCAGGGACTTTCAATGACGTTCACCGAGACTTCGTTTTTATTCTTTAACAAATTACATAAAATAATATGAAATAAATTCTCAATCCCTCCCTTCCTCTCTTGTTCCTCTCCCTCCTTCTCTTTCCCCTATATCCCTTCCTCCTTCCTTCCCTCTCTTTCCCCGCCCTTCCGCCTTTCTTCTCTTTTCCCTCCCTCCCTCACCCCACACCCATATCGCCCTCTTCAAATCAGTCTTTATATATGAACTGTTGATCACTCGCCCTCTTCCCCCACCACCTCTCTTTAAGAACAAAAAGTCACCCACCCACACATATTCCTGTCCCCGTGGCTCACATCGCTTCGTGTGATTTTAGATTAATCTTAGGGGCGCAAGTTTCCTAATAACCGGCCATAACTTTTGTATAGCCACAGTCTCCGAGCGCCGTCCAAGAGCCGCCCGCCATCCAGCCCAATTAGACGTATTGTTCTTGGCAAACCCTTAAGCACGAGAGTCGGTACTGGTTTAATTCACAGTTAGGCTCCGTTCTCTCTTGTGCCATTCGTTGTGAAAATTCCTTGAGTGTTTTTTTTTTTTTAGTTACAAAAGATATTTCGTTTTGTTAGTGAGGAGTAAATATAAGCTGAGGTAGATGGTTAATGGTGAGGTACAACGGAGAACAAGAACTAAGTTGATGTCTTAGAATGTGAAAATACGAGATACATTGATGGTGGCGCGAAGATTAGCTTTCTTGTATGTCTACAGACGGAGTTTGCGGTTAAAGATACATATACTGTATGTGTGGGGGGGAGGAGGTGGTGGTAGGTGTAATAGGGAGACAGGTAGTGATGCTAGGTGTGGAAGGACACATGTCTTGGTGGTAAGTGTTGTTGGGAAACAGGTAGTGGTGGTAGGTGTGGTAGGGGCACAGGCAAGGGTGTGCGGCCAGTTTCTCAACAACTGGTTGGGATTCAGCTAGTGGTGTAAACCGGCGATCGCCAATGCCGCGAGCCATTAAGTTAGGGGTCTGGCGGTGAGCTTTTTCAAGCCGCATTTCGTCCGTCTCAATACAAGTTAATGTCAACAATACGATGACTTTGGCCTTGAGAATAACATTAGTGACACACACACTGATGCACTCAGTCTAGAAGACTACTCTGTCCAAGGCAGGTTTGCCAAACCTAAAAACTCGATAGATTTCAATCGTTAAAAATATGTAAATTAATTTAATGGAATTTGGCTGATAGAAAGCATTCAAGATATAGCATTAGTACAGTAAATAGGGTATAAACAATGTTGGTTGATGTCAAAAAAAAAGCCGCTACAATGGGTAGTGATCAGATCAGATGGATGGTCGAGGTGTGGCCCTTACAACGCAACAACATCGATTAATTGGCAATAGTGCAGCCTTTAGGCTACTTGAGCAGTTGCCCTTTGCTATAATTTTACATACGCTAGTGATTATAATTTCGTAATGCTTTAAGTGAAACAAGATTGATCATCGTAAGCGAAGTAGACCTCATGAGCAAATTGTTCTGGAAAGTACTTTAGAATTTCCCTATAGAAACTAAATGCGGGAAAAAAATAATGCCATAATCCATTTTTTTGTGTTTAAAATGTAAGGTACTTGTGGAAAAAAAGTGTGTTAAGTTATTGTTTGACCGATTCTCTGACACATTAATATAAACTTACTGTAATTTGTGTGACCGAACCGGTCCCAGCACACCTCTGGACACAGGCAGTGGTGGTGGTGGTAGGTGTTGTAGGGACATAGGTGGTGGTGGTAGGTGTGGTAGGTACACAGGTAGTGGTGGTAGGTGTTGTAGGGACATAGGTAGTGGTGGTAGGCGTGGTAGGGACATAGGTGGTGGTGGTAGGTGTGGTAGGTACACAGGTAGTGGTGGTAGGTGTTTTAGGGACACAGGTAGTGATGGTGTGGTAGGGACACAGGTAGTGGTGGTGTGGTAGGGACACATGTAGTGGTGGTTGGTGTCGTAGGGACACGGGTAATGGTGGTAGGTGTGGTAGGGACACAGGGAGTGGTGGTGTGGTAGGGATACAGGTAGTGGTGATAGGTGGAGTAGGTAGAGACGATGGTAGGTGTGGTAGGGACGTGGGTAGTTGTGGTAGGGGCGCAGGTAGTGGCGGTAGGTGTGGTAAGGACACGGGTAGTGTCGATGGTTCACTGGAGTTTACTGAAAGAGTATCAGTACAGAGGCAAGAGCACGGGACAGACGTGTGCTCTTGTATGGATAGACTGGTAAGACAGCCGGGTGAGCCGCCAGGCCTACCCATGTTGATATGGTTTACTACCCTGACGGTAGTTTGGGTGACGCGGTAGTTTGCCAGATGTTGGGCAACATAACAATACAAAGTAATGGTAACAGCACATACACAGAATTTACGTACATTCATATGGTCCTACATAACTGATACAACATACGTAGGCTTTATACATATACACCTAGCTAACTGAACACTCTCCATCTCTCCCCCCCACCTCTCCCCTCCTGGCGGAGTCCGAGGTAGAATCGAGGACTTGT
This sequence comes from Homarus gammarus, assembly GCA_958450375.1. Taxonomy (NCBI): domain Eukaryota; kingdom Metazoa; phylum Arthropoda; class Malacostraca; order Decapoda; family Nephropidae; genus Homarus; species Homarus gammarus. The sequence continues at coordinate 980,423 of CAUDMG010000455.1, forward strand.
GTATCCAGTCAGTGAGGGCATCTACGGTGGCGTTTGTTTCTCCTGGGAGACGAAACAGATGGCAGACTCCGAGGCTGATGATGTGGACACTTTGGGAACATCAGCAACAGCACCGACGTATGCTGTAGTAGGTGTTGGTGTAGGGGATGGCACATGGTGAGGACGCAGGAACCGGCTGTTACGCCAATACAAGCGACCGCTCAGAAGCCTGACGTGATAATCCCTGTGGCGACCAACACCTACCACTGCCCCGACCGTATCCCAGCGAAGCAAGATGTTGTCCTGGATACGGACAGTTATGCCAACCTTCAGTGGGGTTAGAGAACGAGCCCAGCGGTTGTAGTGTTCTTCTGCCTTCTGCCTAGGCGTTAACTGCCGATTGTCATACCCCTTTGCTACAGTTTGCCATATATGAGCGAAGGATCGCCAGTAATGGTCGGCCGTCTCGGTTACCACCCTTCGTGGCCTTCATGATCAAATGCCTCACTTGCTTGACATAATCTTCAGCATGACCATTAGACTGTGGATAGTATGGCGATGTGATGTCGTGATTGACTCCCCATTGCTTGAGGAAGGACTGGAAGTCAGGACTGGAGAAATGTGGTCCACCATTGGTGCGAAAGCGGACAGGAACATCAACATTCACGTGAAGTCGCATCCCTACCGTAATTACTGACGTTTGGCCACCCAGATAAGCGATCTGTATAGAGTCTTTTCCAATGTGGGAGAAAAGGTCTGCTGAGACGTCTTGAAATGGCCGGGTTGAGACTGGGTCACACATTAATGGCTCCTTAACCTGAGATGGTAGCAGAGTCTGGCATGCGTCACAGGACTGGACGGTGGTTACGATGTCGCTTGTGATGCCAGGCCATCATACTGTCTGACGTGCTCGACGCTTTGTCGCTTCAATCCCCCTGTGAGAGTCATGGAGACGAGACACGATATGACGACGGATTACGGTTGGAATTACGATTCGAGCACCGTGAAGAACAAGGCCATCGTCTATAGCTAAACTGTCACTGATCTTCCAGAAATCCCTCATGACTGCTGGTACCTTCTTTCTGTTGGGTGGGAATCTCTAGGCAACGGTGTCATGAAGGAGGCAGTAAGTCTCATCCTGAGCAGCAGTGTTGCTGATTTCTTCGATGATGGGGTCACGCAAATGTTCAGAAGGTTGCGATGACACTTCCATTGCCCTAGCCATCACACAACTACGGATGTGGTGGGTCACCCCCGTTTCAGTCTCCAAGTCAGACGGTGTCGGGTTTTCAACGGGTGCACGGGAGAACACATCAGGGATGACGTGCTCCTTGCCCTTACGCCACCTTGCAGTGAAGGAATACTGTGCTGTTTTCTTTCTCAGACGCTGCAGTCGTGGGTTTTCCACAACATCCAGCATGTAGTCCTTCAGGATGGGCACCAGAGGTTTGAGGTCGATGACTAAATCGAAATGTGGTAGTCCAATGAGGTAAAGACGACACTTCCTCAGAGCAAAACAAAGATAAAACACCAATAGGAAAGATGAAGCGATCTGGTTGAGCACAGATTCTATCTACTCCTTCTGTATTTCAGTTTCACCACTTTTTCTTCAACCCCTAAAAATCTTCTTTCACCTCATAACTCATGACTCCACCCCCCATAGCCCAGGCTGCTGCAACAAGCTCCAACTCCAATGTGGCGTACCTGGTCTCCACGTCACTGCGGAAGCGAGAACCACACTGAACAAGCCTCCACTTCTCACCATGAACCTGGAGGAGGGCGTAACTAAGGCCCTTGAGACGCGAGGCGTCAGTCTGCAACATTGTGGGAAGTGTGGGGTCGAAGTGGGTGAGCACCAGTGGTAAGGATAGAGCCTGCTTCGCTTTTTCGAAAGAATTTTGGTGGTCTGGGGTCCATATAAAGGCATTCTTGGTGCTGGGAAGGGTGCGCAGTGTACCGGCAGCTGATGCGATACTCGGAGTGAAGTCGGCCAGCTGGTTCACAAGACCTAGAGAGGAATGGAGATCAGTAATGTTGACAGGGACTGGGAAATCTATTATCCCCTTGACCTTACCGGCGTCAGCAACTACTCCGCCAGCCATGATGCCGTAACCATAAACTTCCACAGACTGACGTGCGAACACGAACTTATTACGGTTCATAGTGATCTTGCGTCTGTGTAATTGCTCCAGAATTGCATGGATACGTTGGTGTTCGGTATAGGTCGAGTCCCAAACGAGCACATCATCAACTACCTTGGCAAGGCTGCCTATGCCTCCGAGGGCCATGTCACCTCGTCTGCAGAACTCGTCACCTGTTGAGATAAATTTCATCGGACCTCGCAGGAATTTGTGGTAGGGGCACAGGTGGTGGTGGTAAGTGGTAGGGACACAGGTGGTGGTGGTAAGTGGTAGGGACACAGGTGGTGGTAGGTGTATTAGGGGCACATGTGGGTAGGGAGGAAGGTGGCCCTACAACCCAAAGATGGATGGTGACATTGCATCAACCTTGTGAGAGCGTCAGTCTTGTCCCCCATGACTTTCTTTTTCTTCTTATTTCACTTCCTCCGCTTTCACATTTTTTTGTTTTTTCCTTTTCCCTCTTTTCTTCTCTTCATATATTTTCAGCCGCTTTTCAAGTTTTCCCATGTTTTTGTTAAATGTTTCCTTTCGTAGTTTTGCTGATATTATATATGGTCCCCAGTCTTAATGGTCCCTAGTCCTAATGGTCATCATTCTTATGGGTCTCCAGTCTTAATAGTCCCTAGTCCTAATGGTTTTCAGTGCTAATGGTCCCTTGTCCTAATGGGCCCCAGTCCTAATGGTCCCCAGTCCTAAAGTTCCCCAATCCTAATGGTCCCCAGTCCGAATGGTCCTTATATGTAACGGTCTTCAATCCTAATGGTTCCCAGTCCTAATGGGCCCCAGTCCTAATGGTCCTTAGTCCTAATGGTCCTTAGTCCTAATGGGCCCCAGTCCTAATGGTCCTTAGTCCTAATGGTCTTCGAATCCTAATGAGCCCCAGTTCTAATGTGCCACAGTCCTAATGGTCCTTAGTCCTAATGGTCTTCAATCCTAATGGGCCCAGTCATAATGGGCCCAAGTCCTAATGGGCTCCAGTCCTTATTAACGTTGATCCTAAAGGACTCCATTTCGTCACAACCCGAATGGTTAAGTTCGGTTAGCTAAGTTGTGGCCTGTTATGACCGGGACCCATTTTGACGTTCAATCATTTACTGTACAAGTGGCAGATTGAAGCGATGATTTGCTTTTAATTAAATTATTTCTCACGATATTTTGCACTGCACCAACAATTCAGGAGAAAGTGTACTAAGCGCAGGCATTAAAAAGTTTTAAGTGTGAGTTTTAGTGAGGGGGGAGGGGGACTGCTTAGCGGCGTCTGCCAACGACTTGCTCAACAAAACTCACCTAACTTGGCACCTTTGTCATTCTTAAGCGCGTCCACAGCTCTGTAAGGAACGTGTGCGCGTGCCTATGTACGTGTGTGTGTGTGTGTGTGTGTGTGTGTGTGTGTGTGTTTTTATACTTGTGAGAATTTTTGTGTGTATGTATGTTTAAACATATGCGTGTCTGCCTGTGTACAGACTACAGTGTATCTGTATTCTTTGATGCGCGCGTTTATATATATATATATATATATATATGTGTGTGTGTGTTTGTGTGTGTGTATACTGTATATATAACTAAGATTTTACTATTTGACTATACAGATAACATAATAATTATGACTTGACTACAGACAATACATAAATAAGACGTGACTACAGACTTAATACATAACTAAAACATGACTACAGACATAATACATAATTAAGACGTGACTACAGGCTTAATACATAACTAAAACATGACTACAGACATAATACACAATTAAGAAGTGACTACAGACATAATACCTATCTAAAACATGACTACAGACATAATACATAATTAAGACGTGACTACAGACTTAATACATAAGACGTTACTACACACATAATACGTAATTAAGACGTGACTTCGTGCATTATGCATAATTAAGACGTGACTGCAGACATAATACAAAATTAAGAAGTGACTACAGGCATTATATAGAATTAAGACGTCAGTACAGGTATAATATAGAATTAAGACGTGATTACAGACATAATACATAACTAAATAATTACTACAGGCATAATATATAATTAAGACGTGACTACAGGCATAATATAGAATTAAGACGTCAGTACAGGCATAATATAGAATTAAGACGTGACTACAGACATAATACATAACTAAATAATTACTACAGGCATAATATATAATTAAGACGTGACTACAGGCATAATATAGAATTAAGACGTCAGTACAGGCATAATATAGAATTAAGACGTGATTACAGACATAATACATAACTAAATAATTACTACAGGCATAATATATAATTAAGACGTGATTACAGGCATAATATAGAATTAAGACGTCAGTACAGGCATAATATAGAATCAAGACGTGACTACAAGCATAAAATATAATTAAGACGTGACTACAGGTATGAAGGTATGGTGACAATACACAAGACACATCGACTAGGAAGTCATTTTAATGGCTACGATAAATGACTCTACAGTGTACAAATCAAGACATGATCTCTAAATTGAAAATAAAGAACTAAACTTAAACGACAATAAGTAAGGATGTCATGTCACTTAGTTGATCTGTTGTAGTGTTCAGTTCTGCACCTTCACTGTTCCATATGCTGGTTTTATTAGGGCCGGAAGACCCAAAGGAATTTCCTTCGAAGGGATGGGAGATAACTATTATCATTATTTATTGTATTGCACAGGGCGCCCATAAAGGAATCATACAATATTATGTGTTCTTTTTTTGTGTTGTATAGATGATGTTTTATATGTATATGTATGTAGATACTTTGAGGCTACTGTAAATGTTTTCTCTTGGATTAATATCCATTCTCAAACGAGAAAAAATACTAAATCCCTTGGGGTTGTTGCTGATGATAAACTAGAATGGAGAAACCACATGCAAGCCATTTACAATAAAATCAATAAACAGTGCAGTATCCTGTAACATACTCGTCAGTCAATCACTCCTGCAGAAATTAAGGAAATCTATTATAATCTTGTTTACCAACACATGATTCACTGTCGCACACGATATATGGGGGGGGGGGGGGGGGGGCCCTTCCAGCACCACAAAGACATAACCCCTGATCACTGCCCAGAAGAGAGTTGTGAGGGCAATAAACAACTTGAAAAACTGATCGCACTGACGAACAATTCAATAATTTGAAAATGTTAAAATTTGAAGATATAGACGCTTAATGCTGTGCTCTATTTATTTATAAATCAATTAATCACTTGATTGAGAATAATTATTTTCAATTTCGGAATAACCAAACACCCAGACCTACTAAGACACCCCCCCCCTCCCCCACACCTTGTTGTCCTCTCAGTCCCAAACATCCACCAATTATCACGGTGTGATGGTATGGAACACCTTACCCCCAGTCGTCGGAACAGACTACGCGCTCCCTTCCTTTAAATTATCTCTTAAAAAATACAGTATTTATTGTCAAAATAAAAATATTTTTGTAACACTTACCATACCATCAAAACCATTATATAATATTGTCAGGAAGATACAAATTACTATTGCAATAATTATGTATTTGCCGTCAAGCCATTACCCTCACTGTGTTTGTCCCCTTGTTTCACCTTAACACAACCCACGTTGTATCGCTTTCCTTCACCTATCAGGTTACTGTATATCAAATGCACTGTAAAATATGTAGATACTTATAATATAAATGTAAAATAAATAAATAAATAAATAAATAAGTAAAAATTAAATAAATTATATAAATAAATAAACAAACAAACAAACAGACACTAACAATATCATTTCGATAGTACAGTGACCAACACTTACCGCAAAATTCAAGTAGGTCTCACTAACAATAGATAGTTTGAAAATAAACACTGCTGCACCCGTTATTAACGCTCCTTTATTATGAACCTTAGTAATGTACTCCGTTAGCCTTACATAAGCGCATTGCACCCCTAAATCATTTTCACAATCTGATTTATTTATATATACAGTTTTCAGCTTAAAACTATACATATTCCTACGTGGTCACCGTTAACCTTTGAGTCCTAAAGTCACCGACTTTCTGGGACCTGTTTTGACAAGTTCTTCGCTGGACCTAAGCGTGTAGGTCCCGCCATCTGTCCGTGTCTTTTCTCGTTAAGCTCTTTGTTTCATTACCGTGCGTGCGTGTGTGTACATTCTTACCCGCATACGAACAATGTGTCTTGTATTTGTGTACAGTATGCAGAATGTTAGTACCACAGACCAAAACATCTCAATCAGTGTTTTGATATACAGGTGTAAGGGGCCATCACCACACAGACACAACAACCTTCCCTGAGAATACCTGTCACTCAAATCTGTTTCCTTGATCCGATCACCAACAGGAACTGATAATATTATTACCACGGAGGAATGATGATCAGAGGGGCTAATCCTTATCCATGAACCTTCCCCCTCCCCCTCCCCACCCACCAAACCATGACCTTGCCCACACACACTACAGCCTTCTCCCTCCCCACCCTCCCTACTTCCTTCTCCCTCCCCACCCCTCACCTTATTTTCCTTTCCCACCCTTAACCTTCCTTTCCCTCCTCGCCCCTAACGTTCTTCTCCCTCCCCATCCCTAACAATCTCCCACCCCACCCCTAACCTTCTTCCTCCCCACCCTTAACCTTCTCCCTCCCCACCCCTAACCTTCTTCCTCCCCACCCTTAACCTTCTCCCTCCCCATCCCTAACAATCTCCCACCCCACCCCTAACCTTCTTCCTCCCCACCCTTAACCTTCTCCCTCCCCTCCCCTAACCTTCTCCCTCCCCATCCCTAACAATCTCCCACCCCACCCCTAACCTTCTTCCTCCCCACCCTTAACCTTCTCCCTCCCCTCCCCTAACCTTCTCCCTCCCCACCCCTAACCATCTCCCTCCCCACCCCTAACCATCTCCCTCCCCACCCCTAACCTTCTCCCTCCCCACCCCTAACCTTCTTCCTCCCTACCCTTAACCTTTTCCCTCCCCATCCCTAACCATCTCCCTCCCCACCCCTAACCCTCTTCCTCCCCACCCTTAAGCTTCTCCCTCCCCACCCCTAACAATCTCCCACCCCACCCCTAACCTTCTCCCTCCCCACCCCTAACCATCTCCCTCCCCACCCCTAACCCTCTTCCTCCCCACCCTTAAGCTTCTCCCTCCCCACCCCTAACCATCTCCCTCCCCACCCCTAACCATCTTCCTCCCCACCCCTAACCCTCTGCCTCCCCACCCTTAACCTTCTCCCTCCCCACCCCTAACCTTCCTCCCCCCACCCCTAACCATCTCCCTCCCCACCCCTTACCTTCTCCCTCCTCACCCCTAACCTTCTCCCTCCCCACCCTTAACCTTCTTTCTCCCCACCCTTAACCTTCTCCCTCCCCACCCCTAACCTTCATACGCCACACTCTCGTTCACCCTACCTTCACACTCCTTACTAATCCCTAATACAATCAGTGTTATCCGCATGGTAGATGTCAAATCCTAATCCTCTCATATTCCCGCCGTACCCCCCCCCCCCCCCCAACACACAATTATCAGTAATCGCAACTTTCCAACCCGTGGACTCAGGAGGTGTTTTTGTTGTGTCCTGTGTGCCGTCAGCTGCGATTGGAATTCGTCAGTATTTTGATCCAATCATCTCCTCCCATACTATATAATCTGTTACATAAGAGCAAAACATAAGAATGGAGGAAACAGCAGCGGGCCTATTGGCCCCTATCGCTCATATACCCACCCAACCTATATTTGAAGCTACCCAGCGTATTTGAGTTATTGATGATGTTTGGTAACTTATTCCACTCATCAACTACTCTATTTCCAAACCAAAGTTGATCTATCTCGCGCCTAAATCTAAATTTGTCTAATGTTAAACTATTGCTACGAGTTCCCTTTTCGTTGGATAATTTGAGTACCTTTGTTACATCACCTTTGTTTTGCCCTGACTTGCATTTATACACCTCAATCATATCGCCCCCTCACTCTACGTCTCTCTCGAGAGTGCAAGTTAAGATGCTTTAACCTGTCTCTATGCTCAAGGTTCGAATGCCCGAGATTAATCTTGTCATTCTCCTCTAAATTCTTTCAAGGGATTCTATATCCATTTTGCAGTACGGTAACCAGAACTGAACCGCATAATCCAAGTGAGGTCTCACAAGCATAAGAAATAGTTTTAGGATAACCTCGCCAGTCTTGCAACTAACACTCCTTTGTATGAACTCAAGTATTTTGGTTTAAGATTCCTACTTATCATTACTCCTAAATCTTTCCCACAGTCGGATTTCACTATAACATCGTTGTTCATCTGATATCTGGTTCCTCTGTTTACATCTCCTAGACTATGTACTTTACATTCGTCCACATTAAATTTCATATGCCTTTAGTACTCTGGCAAATATCTCATCGGGACCTGGTGACTTATTAGTCTTTAGTTTGTCTATTTGTTTATTAACATCGTTAATAGTCACTACGATCTCGTCTAATCTATTTTCTTCACTATCTCTGTATATAGTCGGTGCCTCGGGTATCATGTTTAAATTTTCAGTGGTGGAAACTCTTGCAAAAATATCTGTTCAGATTATTGCTCAATTCTCCGTCGTTATCCATTAGCTCGCCAGTCTCTGACTGTTTTAGTTTGTTACATTTTGAAGAATCCCTTAGGGTTTGACTTCGCCTCCCTTGCTACCTTGAGTTTATTATTTCTCTTTGCTTTCCTTATCTCGGTCTTAACCCTACTGGCCAATAATCTCGAAGGTAAATTTCGCCACTTTTTATTCTCCTGTCCAATAATATTCTTTAAATAATTATATATCCATTTGGGGTCATTGTTATTTGATCTGAGTTTTCTGTATGGTATATTCTGCCTTTGTGCATTAAGTAACTCATTATTTAAATTGTTATGGAACTCATCAACCCCAGAACTCGTGGTCAGGTCACCCTCAGCAGTCATAATTTGTGAGGTTACCATTCAAACCAAATCCTCTCACACTATTTCTGTTGCAATCACGTTCCCTCACAAATTGGCCAGTATTTCTCTTTGCACTCACTTTTCGCCACACTGTGGTCAATAATTCGTTCATCCAATCACCCCTGTCCACACAGTATTTACCACCAGCCTTCTCCAATCACCCCCTCCCCCCTCCCATCTACACCCCACCCATCCCCACCCCCACCCCACCGCAACACAGGGATGACTTTCTCTCAACTTCAATCACCACCTACCCAGGCTTTTGTTCCAGTCACCTCTTTTCACACACCGGACACTAATACCGTGCTCCAATCAGCGCCTCCCTGACTGATGACCGTCGCTTACTGACCCAGCATCAGCGTCTTCCTCGCCACTCTCGGTAAACAATGCTGCTGCCTCCTCTCCCCCCCTCCACGATAAACCCAAGTTAATAACATTCATCTAAAGATTAAAGTTTTAGTAATGTAAACAATATTCGGAAATAATATTGATTTATTGGAATAATGACGATATATTACACAATAATAATAATAAAAAAATAATAATAATAGTAATACTAATGATAATTATAATCATAATAAAAGAGTGGCACTATTAATATTAGTAATATTATGTTGTTATTGTTGGTATTTTTATATTAATGATAAATAGATAGATTGATAGACAGTAATAACTGAAGACAAAATAAAAGAAAAGAGGAAATAAGGTGAGGAAAAACTGGCCTGTCTTGATTCGTTCTTAATGGTAATAGTGAGGACAACAACAGTCTTAACGGTAATGGTGAGGACAACAACAGTCTTAACGGGAATGGTGAGGACAACAACAGTCTTAACGGGAATGGTGAGGACAACAACAGTCTTAACGGGAATGGTGAGGACAACAACAGTCTTAACGGTGCTGATGAGGACAACAAGAGTCTTAACGGTAATGGTGAGGATAACAACAGTCTTAACGGTAATGATGAGGACAACAACAGTCTTAACGGTAATGGTGAGGACAACAACAGTCTTAACGGTAATGATGAGGACAACAACAGTCTTAACGGTAATGGTGAGGACAACAACAGTCTTAACGGTAATGGTGAGGATAACAACAGTCTTAACGGTAATGGTGAGGACAACAACAGTCTTAACGGTAATGGTGAGGACAACAACAGTCTTAACGGGAATGGTGAGGACAACAACAGTCTTAACGGTAATGGTGAGGACAACAAGAGTCTTAACGGTGCTGATGAGGACAACAACAGTCTTAACGGTAATGGTGAGGATAACAACAGTCTTAACGGTAATGGTGAGGACAACAACAGTCTTAACGGTAATGGTGAGGACAACAACAGTCTTAACGGGAATGGTGAGGACAACACCAGTCTTAACGGTAATGGTGAGGACAACAACAGTCTTAACGGTAATGGTGAGGACAACAACAGTCTTAACGGGAATGGTGAGGACAACAACAGTCTTAACGGTAATGGTGAGGACAACAACAGTCTTAACGGTGCTGATGAGGACAACAACAGTCTTAACGGTAATGGTGAGGATAACAACAGTCTTAACGGTAATGGTGAGGACAACAACAGTCTTAACGGTAATGGTGAGGACAACAACAGTCTTAACGGGAATGGTGAGGACAACAACAGTCTTAACGGTAATGGTGAGGACAGCAAGAGTCTTAACGGTGCTGATGAGGACAACAACAGTCTTAACGGTAATGGTGAGGACAACAACAGTCTTAACGGGAATGGTGAGGACAACAACAGTCTTAACGGTAATGGTGAGGACAGCAAGAGCCTTAACGGTAATGGCGAGGACAACAACAGTCTTAACGGGAATGGTGAGGACAACAACATTCTTAACTGTAATGGTGAGGACACAGCAGTCTTAAATTATCAGGCTGGTAGAAACCCCAGAGTGTTAGCTAAATTGAACGAATATAAGTCATGTCCAAGATGATTTTGTGTCACAGTGAAAAAAAAAGAATAAAAAAAAACCTTATATATATATATATATACTATATATATATATACTATATATACATATATATATATGCTATATATATATATATACTATATATATATATAATATATATATATATACTATATATATATATATATATATACTTCATTTTTTAGTCCATAACACGCGGACTTTGAACATATAATCAACGACCTCACCAGCAAGGAATCGAACCCTCGACCTACTGGGTGTGACTAGGGAACGCTTACCGGCTAGGCCACAAGGACACTAAAAGCAGTTCTAGACTCTGTTATATTTCACACAAAGCCTGTTCATCGAGCTGATGGCGCCGTGAACCTCATTGGGAAACTGCCCGTGCCTCTTATGTGGTGTCAGTAGCATTTTACCGAATCCAGCTGGTATGAAACGCGAGGTACATATATATACTTCATTTTTAGTCCATTTAACACGCGGACTTTGAACATATAATCAACGACCTCACCAGCAAGGAATCGAACCCTCGACCTACTGGGTGTGACTAGGGAACGCTTACCGGCTAGGCCACAAGGACACTAAAAGCAGTTCTAGACTCTGTTATATTTCACACAAAGCCTGTTCATCGAGCTGATGGCGCCGTGAACCTCATTGGGAAACTGCCCGTGCCTCTTATGTGGTGTCAGTAGCATTTTACCGAATCCAGCTGGTATGAAACGCGAGGTACATATATATACTTCATTTTTAGTCCATTAACACGCGGACTTTGAACATATAATCAACGACCTCACCAGCAAGGAATCGAACCCTCGACCTACTGGGTGTGACTAGGGAACGCTTACCGGCTAGGCCACAAGGACACTAAAAGCAGTTCTAGACTCTGTTATATTTCACACAAAGCCTGTTCATCGAGCTGATGGCGCCGTGAACCTCATTGGGAAACTGCCCGTGCCTCGTATGTGGTGTCAGTAGCATTTTACCGAATCCAGCTGGTATGAAACGCGAGGTACATATATATACTTCATTTTTAGTCCATTTAACACGCGGACTTTGAACATATAATCAACGACCTCACCAGCAAGGAATCGAACCCTCGACCTACTGGGTGTGACTAGGGAACGCTTACCGGCTAGGCCACAAGGACACTAAAAGCAGTTCTAGACTCTGTTATATTTCACACAAAGCCTGTTCATCGAGCTGATGGCGCCGTGAACCTCATTGGGAAACTGCCCGTGCCTCGTATGTGGTGTCAGTAGCATTTTACCGAATCCAGCTGGTATGAAACGCGAGGTACATATATATACTTCATTTTTAGTCCATTTAACACGCGGACTTTGAACATATAATCAACGACCTCACCAGCAAGGAATCGAACCCTCGACCTACTGGGTGTGACTAGGGAACGCTTACCGGCTAGGCCACAAGGACACTAAAAGCAGTTCTAGACTCTGTTATATTTCACACAAAGCCTGTTCATCGAGCTGATGGCGCCGTGAACCTCATTGGGAAACTGCCCGTGCCTCGTATGTGGTGTCAGTAGCATTTTACCGAATCCAGCTGGTATGAAACGCGAGGTACATATATATACTTCATTTTTAGTCCATTTAACACGCGGACTTTGAACATATAATCAACGACCTCGCGTTTCATACCAGCTGGATTCGGTAAAATGCTACTGACACCACATAAGAGGCACGGGCAGTTTCCCAATGAGGTTTCAGGCGCCGTTAGCTCGATGACCCAGGCTTTGTGTGAAATATAACGAGTCTAGAACATGTTAGTGTCCTTGGGCCTAGCCGGTTAAGCGTTGCCTAGTCACACCAGTAGTTGGGGTTCGATCCTTGCTGGGGAGGGGCGGGGGGATAGAAGAGATGATGAGATAGAGGGAGAGAAGAGATAGAGGAGTGAGGAGAGAGATGAGGGACGAGAGAGAGAGGACGGAAGAGACGAGAGAGAGAGAGAGAGAGAGGATAGGGAAGAGACGAGGGAGATAGGAGGGGAGAGAGAGAGAGAGAACGAGAGGAGAGGAGAGGAGAGAGGAGAAGAGAGAGGAGGTTAATTTTGGAGAAGACTAGACGAGAAGAGAAGAGAGGACGAGATGCAGAGAGGAGGAGAGGTAGGAGATAGATGGAGAGAGAGGAGCAGAGGGGGAGAGAGGGATAGAGAGAGAGGAGCGAGAGTGATGAGGATAGGATAGGGGGAGAGAGAGAGATGAGTAGAGAGAGATGAGAGAGAGGAGAGAGAGATGGGGATGAAGGAGAGAGAAGATAGCTAGATAGAGAGCGAGAGGGAGTAAGAGAGTAGTGATGTAGTAGAGAGCGGAGGGAAGAGGAGGTAGAGGATAGAGAGTAGAGGAGAGGAGAGAGGAAGTAGAGAGAGTGAGAGAGGAGAGGTGATGGAGAGAGAGTAGAGAGAGAGAGGAGAGAGAGGAGGAGAGAGGGAGATGGAGAGGAGAGGGAGAGAGGAGAGGGAGAGAGGAGAAGAGAGGGAGAGAGGAGAGAGAGGAGAGAGAGAGGAGAAGAGAGAGAGGGAGAGAGAAGGAGGAGAGAAGAGGAGAGAGGAGAGAGGAGAGAGAGAAGAGAGGAGAGGAGAGAGGAGAGAGGAGAGAAGAGAGAGAGGAGAGAGAAGAGAGAAGGAGAGAGAAGAGAGGAGAGGGGAGAGGAGAGAGAGGAGAGGAGAGAGAGGAGAGAGAGAGAAGAGGAGAGAGAGAAGAGAGGAGAGAGGAGAGGAGAGGAGAAGAGAGGAGAGAGGAGGGAGAGAAGAGGAGAGAGAGAGAGAGGAGGAGAGGAGGAGAGAAGAGGAGAGAGAGAAGAAGAGAGGAGAGAGAGAGGAGAAGAGAGGAGAAGAGAGAGAGGGAGAGAGGAGAGAGAGAGGAGAGAAGAGAGAGGAGAGGAGAGAGGAGAGAGAGAGAGGGAGAGAGAGGAGGAGAGAGGAGAGAGAGAGGAGAAGAGAAGAGAGAGGAGAGAGAGAGGAAGAAGGAGAGAGAGAGAGAGGAGAGAGAGAAGAGAGAGAAGGGAGAGAGGAGGAGAGAGAAGAGAAAGGAGAGAAGAGGAGAGAGGAGAGAAGAGAAGGAGAGAGAGAGAGGAGAGGAAGAGAGGAGAGAGAGGAGAAGAGAGAAGAGAAGAAGAGAGAAGAGAGAGGAGAAGAGAGAGAGGAGAGAGAGAGGAGAGGGAAGAGAGGAGAGAGAGAGGAGAGAGGAGAAAGAGGGAGAGAGAAGAGAGGAGAGAGAGGAGAGAGAAGGGAGAAAGAAGAGAGAGGGAGAGGAGAGAAGAGAGAGAAGAGGAGAGGAGAGAGGAGAGAGAGAGGAGAGAGAGGGAGAGAGGAGAAGAGAGAGAGAGGAGGGAGAGAGAAGAGAGAGAGAAGAGAGAGAAGAAGAGGAGAGAAGAGAGAGACGTAGAGAGAGAGAGAAGAGAGAGAACAGAGGACGAGAGAGAAAGAGAGAGAGAAGAGAAGAAGAGAGAGGAGAGAAGAGAGAGAGAGAAGAGAGGAAAGAGGAAGAGAGAGAGGAGAAGAGAGAAGGAAAGAGAGGAGAGAAAGAGAGAGAGAGAAAAGAGACAAGAGAGAGAGAGAAAGAGAGGGAAGAGGATGAGAAGAAGAAGAGAGAGAGAGAAGAGCGACGAGAAGAACGAGGAGAGAGAAAGGAGAAGAGAGAGAGAGAAGAGAGAAGAGAGAAGATAGAGAGGAGAAGGAGATGATAAGGAAGAAGCGAGAAGAAGACGATAGAGAGAGAAGAAAAGAAAAGAAGGAGAAGAGAATAAAGAGAAGAGAGAGAGCGGAGAGAGAAGAAGAGACGAAGAGAGTAAGAGAGAGAGAGAGAGAGAGACTGGTGTATTCTCAGAGAGAGAAGATTTTGAGAAATTGGTGGGTTCTGACCGGAGGTATTTTCTTGCGATGTGTTGTGTGAAGGGGGGAAGACTCGTCCCAGGCGTTCAGTGTGTAATTCTAGCGCGTGACAACAGGAAGCCTGATACCAAATAGTGTAATGTTGAGACAATATATATATACGTGGCCCGGCTCAGCCTTCTCCTGAAAACATCAATGCTATTAGAAGATGCTATATATGTGTCTCTCCACGCCTCGTTCATCCTTCCCATGAGGACTAATATATCACCTGATAAGGTTGTTTTTGGGACGATTCTCAGAGGTGGAGCGGGACGGTGAGGAGAGGACGAGGAGGGGATATGGAATAGTTCAATACAAGAAAGGTAATAGAGCGTGGTGGGATGTTGGGTGGGATAAGATAGGGAGAGGCATAGCAGAGTGGTGGGGCTATATGTTGTAGTGAGTAAAAATGAGAAATTGAGAAAAG
>CAUDMG010000456.1:0-25000 GCA_958450375.1 Homarus gammarus
CACCCCTACCCAGCACCCCCACACCACCCACCCAGCACCCCCACACCACCCACCCAGCACCCCCACACCACCCACCCAGCACCCCGACACTACCCAGCTCCCCCACGCTACCTATCCAGCACCCCCACACCACCTGCCCAGTACCCCCACACCACCTACCCAGTACCCCCACACCACCTACCCAGTATCCCCACACCACCTACCCAATACCCCTACACCTCCTACCCAGCACCCCCACGCCATCTTCCCAGGACCCCAACGCTACCTACCCAGGACCCCCACACTACCTACCCAGTACCCCCACACCACCTACCCAGTACCCCCACACCACCTACCCAATACCCCAACACCACCTACCCAGTACCCCCACACCAGCTACCCAGTACCCTCACACCACCTACCCAGTACCCCCACACTCCCTACCCAGTACCCCCACACCACCTACCCAGCCCCCCACACCACCTACGCAGCACCCCAACCCCACCTACCCAGTGCCCCCCACACCTCCTACCCAGCACCCCCACGTCACCTACCCAGGACCCCCACACTACCCAGCACCCCCACGCCACCTACCCAGGACCCCCACACTACCTACCCAACATCCCCACACCACCTACCCAGTACCCCCACACTACCAACCCAGTTCCACCACACCACCTACCCAGCACCCCCACACCACCTACCCAGAACCCTCACACTACCTGTCCAGCACCCCCACACTACCTATCCAGCACCCCCACACTACCTACCCAGTACCCTCACAACACCTACCCAGTACCCCCACACCACCTACCCAGCACCCCCACACCACCTACCCAGCACCCCCACACCACCTACCCAGCACCCCCACACCACCTACCTAGCACCCCCACACTACCTACCCAGCACCCCCACACCACCTACCCAGCACCCCCACACTACCTACCCAGTACCCCCACACCACCTACCCAGTACCCCCACACCACCTACCCAGTACCCCCACACCACCTACCCAGTACCCCCACACCACCTACCCTGCACCCCACACTACCTATCCAGCACCCCCACCCTACCTACCCAGTACCCCCACACCACCTACCCAGTACCCCCACACTACCTACCCAGCACCCCCACACCACCTACCCAGCACCCCCACACCACCCACCCAGCACCCCCACACTACCTACCCGGCACCCCCACACCACCTACCCAGGACCCCCACACTACCTACCCAGGATCCCCACAGTACCTACCCGGCACCCCCACACCACCTACCCGGCACCCCCACGCCACCGACCCAGGACCCCCACACTACCTACCCAGCACCCCCACACTACCTATCCAGGACCCCCACACTACCAACCGGCACCCCTACACCACCTACCGGGCACCCCCACACCACCCACCCAGGACCCCCCACACTACCCACCCAGCACCCCCACACTACCTACCCAGCACCCCCACACCACCTACCCGGCACCCCCACGCCACCTACCCGGCACCCCCACGCCACCTACCCAGTACCCCCACACTACCCACCCAGCACCCCCACACTACCTACCCAGCACCCCCACACCACCTCCTCAGTGCCCCCCACCCCACCTATCCAGTGCCCCCATGCCACCTGCCCTGCACCCCACACCACCTACCCAACATCCCCCGCCACCTACCCAGCACCCCCACACTACGTACCCAGCACCCCCACACTACCTACCCAGCACCCCCACCCCACCTACCCAGCACCCCCACCCCACCTACCCAGCACCCCCACACTACCTACCCAGCACCCCCACCCCACCTACCCAGCACCCCCACCCCACCTACCCAGCACCCCCACACCTTCCCAGCACCCCCACCCCACCTACCCAGTGCCCCCTAAACCTCCTACCCAGCACCCCCACGCCACCTACCCGGGACCCCCACACTAACTACCCAGGACCCCCCCACCACCTACCCAGCACCCCCACACCACCTACCCAGTGCCCCCCACCCCACCTACCCAGCACCCGCACACCACCTACCCAGCACCCCCACAGCACTTACCCAGCACCCCCACACCTCCTACCCAGCACCCCCACCGCACCTACCCAGTGCCCCGCAAATCTCCTACCCAGCATCCCCACCCCACCTACCCAGCACCCCCACACAACCTTCCCAGGACCCCCACACTACCAACCCAGCACCCCCACCCCACCTACCCAGCACCCCCACACAACCTTCGCAGGACCCCCACGCTGTCTACCCAGCGCCCCCACACTACCTACCCAGCACCCCCACACAACCTTCCCAGGACCCCCACACTACCTGCCCAGCACCCCCACCCCACCTACCCAGCACCCCCACACAACCTTCCCAGGACCCCCACACTACCTACCCAGCACCACCACCACACCTACCCAGTGCCCCCCAAACCTCCTACCCAGCACCCCCACGCTACCTACCCAGCACCCCCACACTACCTACCCAGGACCCCAACACTACCAACCCAGCACCCCCACCCCACCTACCCAGCACCCTCTCACAACCTACCCAGCACCCCCACACTACCTACCCAGCACCCCCACACTACCTACCCGGCACCCCCACACTACCTACCCAGCACCCCCACACTACCTACCCAGCACACCCACACTACCTACCCAGCACCCCCACACTACCTACCCAGGACCCCCACACAACCTACCCGGCACCCCCACACTACCTACCCAGCACCCCCACACCACCTACCCAGCACCCCCACGCCACCTACCCAGTACGCTCACACTACCCACCCAGCACCCCTCACTACCCACCCAGCACCCCCACACTACCTACCCAGGACCCCCACACTACCTACCCAGGACTCCTACACTACCTACCCAGCACCCCACACCACCTACCCGGCACCCCTCGCCATCTACCCAACACCCCCCACACTACCTACCCAGCACCCCCACACTACCCACCCAGCACCCCCACACTACCTAACCAGCACCCCCACACCACCTACCCAGTACTCCCTCACGACCTACCCAGCACCCCCACACTACCTACCCAGCACCCCCACACTACCTACCCAGGACCCCAACACTACCAACCCAGCACCCGCACCCCACCTACCCAGCGCCCCCACACTACCTACCCAGCACCCCCACCCAACCTTCCCAGGACCCCCACACTACCTGCCCAGCACCCCCACCCCACCTACCCAGCACCCCCACACAACCTTCCCAGGACCCCCACACTACCTACCCAGCACCCCCACCCCACCTACCCAGTGCCCCCCAAACCTTCTACCCAGCACCCCCACGCTACCTACCCAGCACCCCCACACTACCTACCCAGGACCCCCACACTACCAACCCAGCACCCCAACCCCACCTACCCAGCACCCCCACACAACCTACCCAGCACCCCCACACCACCTACCCAGCACCCCCACACCACCTACCCGGCACCCCCACAATACCTGCCCAGGACCCCCACACTACTTACCCAGCACCCCCATACTACCTACCCAGCACCCCCACACTACCTACCCAGCACACCCACACTACCTACCCAGCACCCCCACACTACCTACCCAGGTCCCCCACACAACCTACCCTGCACCCCCACACTACCTACCCAGCACCCCCACTCCCAGCAAGTGCGGACCCCAGTTCGGGGGGCGCGCCACTCCGAAACTGACCACGTCCAAGAGTGGGGGTTGGTGGTAAGCGTCCACTGATCAGGGGTCCGCTCACACTTGCAACCTGCAGTATCCTTCCAATCTGCAGGTGCGACCACCTCTAATCCCAATCCGGTCTGGCTGCTCCTGGAGCTCCAGCCGGAACCACCAAACGGGCCGCCTATAGACAAAGGCCCGTGTCGGACTACGGTCCGACAATCTCAACAACAACAACAGCACCCCCACACCACCTACCCAGCACCCCCACGCCACCTACCCAGTACGCCCACACTACCCACCCAGCACCCCCACACTACCCACCCAGCACCCCCACACTACCTATCCAGGACCCCCACACTACCTACCCAGGACCCCTACACTACCTACCCAGCACCCCACACCACCTACCCGGCACCCCTCGCCATCTACCCAGCACCCCCACACTACCTACCCAGCACCCCCACACTACCCACCCAGCACCCCCACACTACCTAACCAGCACCCCCACACAACCTACCCGGCACCCTCACGCCACCTACCCAGTACCCCCACACTACCCACCCAGCACCCCCACACCACCTACCCAGTATCCCCACACCACCTACCCAGTATCCCCACACCACCTACCCAGTACTCCCCACACCACCTACCCAGTACTCCCCCACGACCTACCCAGCACCCCCACACTACCTACCCAGTACCCCCACACCACCTACCCAATACCCCTACACCTCTTACCCAGCACCCCCACGCCATCTACCCAGGACCCCCACGCTACCTACCCAGGACCCCCACACTACCTACCCAGAACCCCCACACTACCTACCCAGTACCCCCACACTACCTAACCAGTACCACCACACCACCTACCCAGCCCCCCACACCACCTACGTAGCACCCCCACCCCACCTACCCAGTGCCCCCCACACCTCCTTCCCAGCACCCCCTCGCCACCTAACCAGTACCCCCACACTACCTACCCAACATCCCCACACCACATACCCAACACCCCCACACCACCTACCCAGCACCCCCACCCCACCTACCCAGTGCCCCCCACACCTACCCAGCACTACCACGCCACCTACCCACTACCCCCATACTACCTACCCAATACCAACACACCACCTACCCAGCACCCCCACACCACCTACCCAGAACCCTCACACTACCTGTCCAGCTCCCCCACACTATCTACCCAGTACCCCCACACCACCTACCCAGTACCCCCACACCACCTACCCAGCACCCCCACACTACCTACCCAGCACCCCCACACTACCTACCCAGCACCCCCACACCACCTACCCAGTACCCCCCACACCACCTACCTAGCACCCCCACACTACCCAGTATCCCCACACCACCTACCCAGTAACCCCACACCACCTACCCAGTACCCGCACACCACCTACCCAGTACCCCCACACCACCTACCCAGTACCCCCACACCACCTACCCAGTACCCCCACACCACCTACCCAGTACCCCCACACTACCTACCCAGTATCCCCACACCACCTACCCAGTACCCCCACACCACCCACCCAGCACCCCCACACCACCCACCCAGCACCCCCACACCACCCACCCAGCACCCCCACACCACCCACCCAGCACCCCTACACCACCCACCCAGCACCCCTACACCACCCACCCAGCACCCCCACACCACCCACCCAGCACCCCCACACCACCCACCCAGCACCCCCACACCACCCACCCAGCACCCCGACACTACCCAGCTCCCCCACACTACCTATCCAGCACCCCCACACCACCTACCCAGTACCCCTACACCACCTACCCAGTACCCCCACACCACCTACCCAGTACCCCCACACCACCTACCCAGTACCCCCAGACCACCTACCCAATACCCCTACACCTCCTACCCAGCACCCCCACGCCATCTACCCAGGACCCCAACGCTACCTACCCAGGACCCCCACACTACCTACCCAGTACCCCCACACCACCTACCCAGTACCCCAACACCACCTACCCAGTACCCCCACACCAGTTACCCAGTACCCTCACACCACCTATCCAGTACCCCCACACTCCCTACCCAGCCCCCCACACCACCTACGCAGCACCCCAACCCCACCTACCCAGTGCCCCCCACACCTCCTACCCAGCACCCCCACGTCATCTACCCAGGACCCCCACACTACCCAGCACCCCCACGCCACCTACCCAGTGCCCCCCACCCCTCATATCCAGTGCCCCCACGCCACCTACCCAGCACTACCACGCCACCTACCCACTACCCCCATACTACCTACCCAATACCAACACACCACCTACCCAGCACCCCCACACCACCTACCCAGAACCCTCACACTACCTGTCCAGCTCCCCCACACTATCTACCCAGTACCCCCACACTACCTACCCAACATCCCCACACCACCTACCTAGTACCCCCACACTACCTACCCAGTTCCACCACACCACCTACCCAGTACCCCCATACCACCTACCCAGAACCCTCACACTACCTGTCCAGCACCCCCACACTACCTGTCCAGCACCCCCACACTACCTACCCAGTACCCCCACAACACCTACCCAGTACCCCCACACCACCTACCCAGCACCCCCACACCACCTACCCAGCACCCCCACACCACCTACCTAGCACCCCCACACTACCTACCCAGTACCCCCACACTACCTACCCAGTACCCCCACCTACCCAGTACCCCCACCCCACCTACCCAGTACCCCCACACCACCTACCCAGCACCCCCACACCACCTACCCAGCACCCCCACACCACCTACCCTGCACCCCCACACTACCTATCCAGCACCCCCACCCTACCTACCCAGTACCCCCACACCACCTACCCAGTACCCCCACACTACCTACCCAGCACCCCCACACCACCCACCCAGCACCCCCACACCACCCACCCAGCACCCCCACACTACCTACCCGGCACCCCCACGCCACCTACCCAGGACCCCCACACTACCCACCCAGCACCCCCACACTACCTACCCAGGACCCCCACACTACCAACCCAGGATCCCCACAGTACCTACCCAGCACCCCCACGCCACCTACCCGGCACCCCCACGCCACCTACCCAGGACCCCCACACTACCTACCCAGCACCCCCACACTACCTATCCATGACCCCCACACTACCTACCCGGCACCCCTACACCACCTACCCGGCACCCCCACACCACCGACCCAGGACCCCCCACACTACCCACCCAGCACCCCCACACTACCTACCCAGGACTCCCACACTACCTACCCAGGATCCCCACAGTACCTACCCAGCACCCCCACACCACCTACCCGGCACCCCCACGCCACCTACCCAGTACCCCCACACTACCCACCCAGCACCCCCACACTACCTACCCAGCACCCCCACACCACCTACCCAGTGCCCCCCACCCCTCCTATCCAGTGCCCCCCACCCCTCCTATCCAGTGCCCCCATGCCACCTACCCTGCACCCCACACCACCTACCCAGCATCCCCCGCCACCTACCCAGCACCCCCACACTACGTACCCAGCACCTCCACCCCCACCCCACCTACCCAGCACCCCCATCCCACCTACCCTGCACCCCCACCCCACCTACCCAGCACCCCCACACTACCTACCTAGCACCCCCACCCCACCTACCCAGCACCCCCACCCCACCTACCCAGCACCCCCACCCCACCTACCCAGTGCCCCCCAAACCTCCTACCCTGCACCCCCACGCCACCTACCCGGGACCCCCACACTACCAACCCAGGACCCCCCCACCACCTACCCGGGACCCCCACACTACCTACCCAGGACCCCCCCACCACCTACCCGGGACCCCCACACTACCTACCCAGCACCCACACGCCACGTACCCGGGACCCCCACACTACCTACCCAGCACCCCCACACCACGTACCCAGTGCCCCCCACCCCACCTACCCAGCACCCGCACACCACCTATTCAGCACCCCCACACCACTTACCCAGCACCCCCACACCTCCTACCCAGCACCCCCACCGCACCTTCCCAGTGCCCCCCAAATCTCCTACCCAGCATCCCCACCCCACCTACCCAGCACCCCCACACAACCTTCCCAGGACCCCCACACTACCAACCCAGCACCCCCACCCCACCTACCCAGCACCCTCACACAACCTTCGCAGGACCCCCACGCTACCTACCCAGCGCCCCCACACTACCTACCCAGCACCCCCACACAACCTTCCCAGGACCCCCACACTACCTGCCCAGCACCCCCACCCCACCTACCCAGCACCCCCACACAACCTTCCCAGGACCCCCACACAACCTTCCCAGGACCCCCACACTACCTACCCAGCACCCCCACACTACCTAACCAGCACCCCCCAAACCTCCTACCCAGCACCCCCACGCTACCTACCCAGCACCCCCAAACTACCTACCCAGGACCCCCACACTACCAACCCAGCACCCCCACCCCACCTACCCCACCCCACCTACCCAGCACCCCCACACAACCTACCCAGCACCCCCACACAACCTACCCAGCACCCCCACACTACCTACCCAGCACCCCCACACTACCTACCCGGCACCCCCACACTACCTACCCAGCACCCCCACACTACCTACCCAGCACTCCCACACTACCTACCCAGCACCCACACACTATCTACCCAGGACCCCCACACAACCTACCCGGCACCCCCACACTACCTACCCAGCACCCCCACACCACCTACCCAGCACCCCCACACCACCTACCCAGTACGCTCACACTACCCACCCAGCACCCCCACACTACCTACCCAGGACCCCCACACTACCTACCCAGGACCCCTACACTACCCACCCAGCACCCCACACCACCTACCCGGCACCCCTCGCCATCTACCCAGCACCCCCACACTACCTACCCAGCACCCCCACACTACCCACCCAGCACCCCCACACTACCTAACCAGCACCCCACACTACCTAACCGGCACCCTCACGCCACCTACCCAGTACCCCCACACTACCCACCCAGCACCCCCACACCACCTACTCAGTATCCCCACACCACCTACCCAGTATCCCCACACCACCTACCCAGTACTCCCCCACGACCTACCCAGCACCCCCCCACTACCTACCCAGTACCCCCACACTACCTAACCAGTACCACCA
This sequence comes from Homarus gammarus, assembly GCA_958450375.1. Lineage (NCBI taxonomy): Eukaryota > Metazoa > Arthropoda > Malacostraca > Decapoda > Nephropidae > Homarus > Homarus gammarus. The sequence continues at coordinate 8,784 of CAUDMG010000456.1, forward strand.
CACCACCTACCCAGCCCCCCACACCACCTACCCAGCCCCCCACACCACCTACGCAGCACCCCCACCCCACCTACCCAGTGCCCCCCACACCTCCTTCCCAGCACCTCCACGCCACCTAACCAGTACCCCCACACTACCTACCCAACATCCCCACACCACCTACCCAACACCCCCACACCACCTACCCAGCACCCCCACCCCACCTACCCAGTACCTCCCCCACCTACCCAGCACCCCCACGCCACCTCCCCACTACCCCCATACTACCTACCCAGTACCAACACACCACCTACCCAGCACCCCCACGCCACCTACCCAGAACCCTCACACTACCTGTCCAGCTCCCCCACACTACCTACCCAGTACCCCCACACCACCTACCCAATACCCCCACACCACCTACCCAGCACTCCCACACCACCTACCCAGCACCCCCACACCACCTACCCAGCACCCCCACACCACCTACCCAGTACCCCCACACCACCTACCTAGCACCCCCACACTACCCAGTACCCCCACACCACCTACCCAGTACCCCCACACCACCTACCCAGTAACCCCACACCACCTACCCAGTACCCGCACACCACCTACCCAGTACCCCCACACCACCTACTCAGTACCCCCACACCACCTACCCAGTACCCCCACACCACCTACCCAGTACCCCCACACCACCTACCCAGTACCTCCACACCACCTACCCTGCACCCCCACACTACCTACCCAGTACCCCCACACTACCTACCCAGTAAAGTAGTGTTACTTAATACTTACTGTACTTCACACACTCTAATGCACTCTCATTATGTGATGGTGTTATTGCGGATGGCTTTGGTAGAATCGACATACTGTTTTCCATTGTTTGTCTACGCTCCCTGTCTATGTATATTTGTATACCTGTACTCTCTATCCTCGGGCTGAATCCGTGTAAAGTTGTACGGTGATTTTACTGAATAAAATATCTACCTCTCTATAAGTTCTCATCTCTTCAGCGTACATGTACAGTGTCAGCATACAAACAATAGTAAACAGCCAGTCGACTTAACTAAGGATTGTCTAAGAAAGTTGCTTAAAACTTGAAAAACAAGAATAAGTCACAGAGTTTTACACAAATTCATCAGAAGGAACTTGTACTATAGTTTAAGCAAAATCTACCTGGAACTTTGCATCATTAGTTTTTTACGCATACAGATTCCAGTTTGTTATATATCGTCAAGTTAACATCACTATATACTTTCCTGCCAGTTGGCGCCTTTGTTGCTTCGCCTGACAATCACCGCCGCTGAGGTAAACACTAAACACTAACACAGCCACTAGCAAGACGTGCACACTTGTCGACATCTTGACCGTCCAGAATTACATCGCTGCCTGTCACTCTGTCACCATTTCACTGATACCGTTACCGTGCTCTATTCCTTATCCTCAAGGGTGACCACTGATAACACATACTACGCATTAAAATAGTCCAATGATTAATTAATGTGTCCTTGATCAAAGTGTACTCACGTACTTTATGGGTTGATTAACAGAAAGCGGATAGATTGCCGCTTGTTTATAGGGGGAACTACTGCGAGTTACAGTATATTACTTGACTTTATCCTCTTCACCACCGACCAGCCACGTGTTTGATCAGTCACGTCTCTGTTACGCACTGTTGGCATGTACTGTCTCCTGAATGTACCTGAACCTGCCGTCACAACACTCTGGAAGAAGACTCCAACAGTTCACAACTCACACTACCTGAACCTGCCGTCACAACACTCTCTGGAAGAAGACTCCAACAGTTCACAACTCACTCTCCCTGAACCTGCCGTCACAACACTCTGGAAGAAGACTCCAACAGTTCACAACTCACACTACCTGAACCTGCCGTCACAACACTCTCTGGAAGAAGACTCCAACAGTTCACAACTCACTCTCCCTGAACCTGCCGTCACAACACTCTCTGGAAGAAGACTCCAACAGTTCACAACTCACACTACCTGAACCTGCCGTCACAACACTCTCTGGAAGAAGACTCCAACAGTTCACAACTCACTCTCCCTGAACCTGCCGTCACAACACTCTCTGGAAGAAGACTCCAACAGTTCACAACTCACACTACCTGAACCTGCCGTCACAACACTCTCTGGAAGAAGACTCCAACAGTTCACAACTCACACTACCTGAACCTGCCGTCACAACACTCTCTGGAAGAAGACTCCAACAGTTCACAACTCACACTCCAACAAAGTTTGCCCTCATAATTTTTTGAACTTATGGCCTTTTCAACCTTCAGCTGTGACCTCTAGTGGGGCGTCCATCCGCCAGGTATGAACATTCTACCGAGTAGTGTCCTCTGAGATGTTGCAGACTTCTATTAAAGTCACCCCTTGCCCGTCTACAGTATAAACTAAACAAATGCAGGCGCTCTAATCTCTCTGGGTAACTGAGGTGCCGTAGTGCACGCACCAGTCTGGTGGCCCTCCTTTGAACATTTTCAATTAACTGACAATCTCTAGCATATCTCGGGTACCAGACGGGGAAACGCCTCACTCGTGTAGAGCGTTATGAGGGACGGACTATCTAGGTGTGCGTGAACGACCTTATTATAAGACCTACTAGTTCAATTGCTTGATTAACCTTCTCATCATAATGGTTCGATAACTTCAGATCGTTATCAGCACACACACCAGGTAATTTTCAAATTTAGTCTCAGTTATGATGTTTCTTCGTCCCGTTGGCACATGTGTTACACCTCCTTACTTCATGATGTTGAATCTTAACAGAGAATCTTTTATGAGTGACGGTAATAGAAATTAGTTCAGACGAAGTAATAGTAGAATCTATCGATCTATGATATACTTCCCCTTTGGCCAGCGGCTGGTCGATTAAGAATTGTGAATTATTACAAGAATTAGGAGACCCAAACATCCTCCAGGAGCCGCGGCAGGAGAGGGCGAGATGCTCTAGAGACTAGATAAAGACCACGTGCAGCTTAGCTCCAACTTATCTCACCAGATAATTGAACACCCTAATTCTAAACCTAACCTAACCGAACATCCTGACGCTATATAGGGGGTTAGGCTAGGCTAGTTTAGGTTAGGTTATGTTAGGTTCAGGTTGTCTAATTATCTGGTAAAATAAGCTGAGGTCCCTAATCTTCAGGTGATTCATGCCACCGAGCCTCCTTTGCCCCAGGTGAGACGTGCGAACCTTCACCTAGACACGTTGCAGGTGTCAGGTGTACGGATGTTTGTCTCTTCCCCTGTTATCTGTAATAATAATAATAATAATAATAATTAACGGTTTATTGAAGGAGCTTGGCAGCCAGAAGACTGAAAATATACAGTTACATAATTGGGGAATGGGTTACGAATTACAAATAATATACAAGTAACATAAGTGACACAAATAAGACATATAATAACTTAGATGGGGAAAAGCTCAAACTACAGTTCATTTCAACATGGTGACAGTGTTACAGTATTACAAGTTGTTGATAATTTTTACAATGGTTGGGACTGGGCTGTTCTTATAGCGATCAGTTCGTGCACGTATGGGCTGGATGCGGTTGTGGTGTCGAACAGCAATTCTCGGACAAGGGATCTCAGGTGGTAGTAGGAGCCGGTGTCGGGGATGGTGTAGAAGCTTCTTACCAAATTTGCAGATGAGGTCGTGGTGATGGTCAGTGAGAGTCGAAAGGGTCAGTGTGTTGAGCGCTTCTTGATATGTGGAGTAGGAGGGGGAGAGAATAATCTTGCATGCCCTCTTTGTACTTTTTCTAGGTGTTTACGTTGTGTGGCATTTAGGGAGGAAGACCAGGTGGGGGAGGCATAGGTGAGCTTGGGAAGTATGAATGTTGTGTAAACACTGAGGAGCTCGTGTGCAGGAACTCCGAGGGACTTGAGTCGGCGGAGGAGGTGGAGACGGAAACTGGAGGATTTGACAACTTCATTGACGTGTGGTTTCCAATTTAGTTTGTTGTCTATGGTGACGCCGAGGAGCTTCGTGGAATCTACAACCTGGAGTGTGTTCGGACCTAGAGTAATGGAAGGAGGTGGGACAATGTCGGAGGAGAGGTTGATGTGCATAACCATGGTCTTGGTATGGTTGATGGTGACATGGTTGTTGGTGGCCCAGTTTTGGAGACTGTTCAATAAATCCTGAAGGGCGGTATAGTTGGGAGCAGAATTGTTGACGCTGATCCCAATGGTGGAGTCGTCGACATATTTCCAGCGAGCAGGGGTTTCTCTTAGGGCATCATTGATGAGCATAAGGAAGCAGAGTGGTCCCATCTTGGTGCCTTGGGGGACGCCACAGGTGAGTGACTGAAAGGTGGAGACAGCCCCTCGGAAGCGTACAGCTTGGCGTCGGTCACTGAGGAAGTCTGTAAGCCATGGTATGAGGCTTCTTCGAAGCCCGAGGTCAATAGCTTTGTTGATGATTATATTGTGGTCGACTAGGTCGAACGCTTTAGTGAAATCAATGAAGGCGACAGCTACAGACGTTTTTCGTTTCTCGAGATGGCGGTATATGTAATCGAGAAAGCTGACAAGACAGTGAGTGGTGGAGGAAGTTTTCATGTTGCCAAATTGCTGAGGGTCTACGACTCCTGCAATATCAGCATAAGCCCAGTCGAACACAAAACTTTCACAGATTAGGCTGGGTATTGGGGTGATTGCAATAGGTCGTAGCTGATTTAAGGATTGTGGGCTGGTTGACTTGGGCACTGGTGATACATAAGAGGTCTTCCAGTCAGCTGGGCATCTGGCTTGACTGAGAGAAGCATTGATGATGGAGCAGAGGGGTTTAGCAAGCTCCGGGGAGAACTCCTTGAAGAGTTTCATTGGTAAGTCAATGGGGGTGGTAGAGCGTTTTAATTTTAGTTTGTCCAGGCGTTTTGCTACTTCAAATTCTTCTACTAAGTGTGTGTGTGTGTGTGTGTGTGTGTTCGTTTACACGCACACACACATTTAAACACCATCATTACAGCTTAAGAAGTTCTACCCGACATTCTAATTGACTACACCTGGCCTCAAGCGTCCAGGTAAATTAATGACAACTTAAAAATCAATGAAACTGCAGCGGGTCTATTGGCCCATACTGGACACTGGACGGTCCCGTTTACACCCAACCCCTATCGCTCATGTATCCGTCCAACCTATGTTTGAAGCTATCCAGCGTATTAGAGTTAATGGTGATGTTTGGTAACTTGTTCCACAATTAATAATGCACTCATCCACTACTCTATTTGTCTAATTTAAAACCATTGTTACGTGTTCGCTCCTGGTTGGGTAGTTTGAGTACCTTTGTTTTAAAACCATTGTTACGAGTTCGCTCCTGGTTGGGTAGTTTGAGTACCTTTGTTATATCACCTTTGTTCAGTCCTGACTTCCATTTATACACCTCGATCATATCGCCCCTCACTACGTCTCTCGAGGTAGTGCAAATTAAGATGCTTTAACCTGTCTCTGTACTCAAGGTTCCTAATGCCCGGGATTAGTCTTGTCATTCTCCTCTGAATTCTTTCTTGAGATTCTATATCCATTATGTAGTACGGTAACCAGAATTGAAGTGTGGTCTTACAAGCGCAAGATATAGTTTTAGGATGACCTCGCTAGTCTTGTAACTAACACTCCTTTGTATGAACCCAAGTACTTTCTTAGCCTTGTTTCGAGCAATTACACATTGTTTACTTGGTTTAAGATTCCTACTTATCATTACTCGTAAATATTTCTCACAGTTGGATTTATCTATGACAACTTTGTTCATCTGGTATCTGGTTTCTCTGTTTACATCTCCTATATACCTAAGTACTGTATTTACTTAAGTTAGAGTTAAATGAAGGTATTTAAACTATCAAACCAGAAGAATACACGTAGCAATGACTTTTAGATAAGATATATTTAAATTTAAACGTGTAGAGGATAGACATTGGTTTGGAAATAGAGTAGTGGACGAGTGGAACAAGTTACCAAACATCATCATTAACTCTAATACGCTGGATAGCTTCAAACATACTGTAGGTTGGATGGATATATGAGCGATAGGGGTTGGGTGTAAACGGGACTGTCCAGTATGACCCGCTGCAGTTTCATTCATTCTCTATATTCAAGGTTCCTAATGCCCGGGATTAATTTTTGTCATCCATCTGTGAATGCTTAAAGGGAAACCTCTCTTCATTGTGTATGGTGACCAGAACTGAACCGCGTAATTCAGGTGAGGTCTAACTAACTCTGGGTACATGGAGGACTAGCCACACCAAGGACCAGCCGCTTGAAGTGCTTGGTGGAGGTTGTACTTGATGGCCAGCTCCGAGTATCACCTATACCGTCCTCCTCACACAAGGTGGACCTGATTGTAGGGTGGTTGGCCACGTGTAGATGTTTACTTATCAACCTAACCTAACCGAACCTAACCTAACCTAACCTAAACTAACCCCCAAAGTTACTTGCATTAAGGAGTTTAATCTTACGTTAAACTAAGCTGGGATGTCTAACGTTCAGGTGACCATTACCTTCATCATCTAAATTACATTACTAAGTGTTTTGGGTCAAACTATTATGAAAACGGAGAAGAAATTTCATCTGTCTTAACTTTGTCAATTCTTCAGTTAAAATCTTTGTCTTCCACGCATAGCTCTCTCTCTCTCTCTCTCTCTCTCTCTCTCTCTCTCTCTCTCTCTCTCTCTCTCTCTCTCTCTCTCTCATAGACAGAATAACAGGATACGTTACCTTTCACCTCTCCACTCTGCTCTTAGGTGTGGCTCGAGGTGTGTTGTCAAGCTGGGGGGGGGGGGGGGGGGGGTGTTAAGTGAGGAACGTTTTAGTCCCGTCTAATACATGGGATACTTTCTCACCACGTATTTACTTCATATCCTGTCCTTAGCGTGTGACCTAGCGTGACCTTACATCATCGTTAATCCTCTGTGGTTCCCTTGTTGTTGTTGTTGTTCCATTTCTCCTTATTTTTGTAGTTGTTTTTTTTTCTCTTGTTCTTCTTCCTGTTCCTCTCCTCCTCCTCCTTCTTTTTGCAACTGTTCCTCTTCTTCTCTTCCTCCTCCTCTTCCTCCATCTACTCTTTCTCCTCCTCCTTCTCTTCCAGGCCAAATTTCTTCAACCACCATCACCACCACCGTCCCGCTACAACCACCACCACCAACAACAACAATTACAAAAAAACACCACCACCACCCCTACCATCACTACCCCTACCACACCTACCACCACTACCCCCACCACCACTACCACCCCTACCACCCCTACCATCACTACCCCTACCACACCTACCACCACTACCACCACCAGTATTACACAACAGGAAGAACGTGTTCCGAGAAGCAATTTGGCCCGGGTGAGTTTTTGGGACCTCCCGACGTTCTAGGAAATGTGTCATGGGAATTTATGGCTTGACAATTGTTGTTCGTTCACTGAGACGTCACACGCGGAGCACAAGTCAAACGTTTGGGAGTGTGGAGATGGTGTAACGGCCCTGGATGGAGTAACATAACCACTTTAATATTAGGTACCCCAGTTTATTCCAGCTTAAGATTTGACACACCAGCTTATTTCAGCTTAACATTAGACTCTCCAGCTTATTTAATTTGATGATTAAACACCTTAATCCGACTTGGGGTAGGTTAGGTTACCATTCGAATGTTTAATCTTAAGCTGAAATAAGCTGGGGTGTCTAAACTTCACGTGAATCACCATCTTTATCAACACATTCTTTTGTTCATTCTCTATCCCGTCTTATTGAGTTCGTACCAATGTTAGAGGGAATAAAAACACTAGTGGATCCCAACAGATGAGAACTTACCACTGTGGGACAACCAGACTCTCCCCCTCAGATAAGACTCAGGATGTAGGTACGTATGACGAGACGAAACGAGAGAAAACAAGTACAGAAAATAATCTGGATCATTATAGAGACACGTTGTTAGTGTATGCTGTAAGAGGATTGAAGGTTGTGGGGTTCCCCAGGGGTCAGTCCTGGGCCCACTCTTGTTCATAATCTACATAAACGATCTAGATACTGGGATCAGCAGTGACATAAGCAAGTTTGCAGATGAAACTTAAATAGGGCGGCAGATTAATTCAGAGCAGGATGCAAATGCATTACAGGAGGATCTAAATAAACTGCAGGGGTGGTCTGAAAAATGGCAAATGAAATTCAACACCAGCAAGTGCAGCGTACTTAATATTGGAAGAAAAAATACCGATAATGTATACAGCCTTAACAACATCAACCCAGAGAAGTCGACTTGTGAAAGAGAGCCTAGGGGTACTTGTAAGCCCGGACCTACGTCCTAGAAAACCGTGCCTTAATGTTCGAAATAAGGCAAACAGAGTATTGGGTTTTATATCTAGAAGTGTAAGTAACAAGAGTGCAGAGGTCTTATTGCAACTATATCTTGCGCTAGTCAGGCCGCACCTCGATTATGCGATTCACTTCTGGTGCCCCTATTATAGAATGGATATAAATTCACTAGAGTCGGTGCAGCGAAGAATGTCAAAAATGATTCCCGGACTTAGAAACCTTCCATATCAGGATAGGTTAAAGAAACTTAACTTGCATTCCCTAGAAAGACGAAGAGTGCGGGGAGATATGATAGAAGTATTTAAGTGGGTGAAAGGAATCAATAAAGGGGATACAGATAAAGTTCTTATAATATCCGAGCAGGATAGGACTCGGAGCAACGGATTCAGGTTGGATAAGTTTAGGTTTAGGAGGGAGATGGGAAGAAACTGGTTCACAAATAGGGTGGTGGACGAGTGGAACAAGCTTAGCAACTTTGTAGTGAGTGCGGGAACTCTGGAAAGTTTCAAAAGGAGGCTAGATAGATTCATGGATGATAGAAAGTGGTAGCAACTCTCGACAGGAGCTGCCATGCACAGACCAACCGGCCTATTGCAGACTCCTTATGGTCTTATGGCGAGAGGAAGGAAGAGTGTGTGTGTGTATGTGTGTGTGTGTGCGTGTGTGCGTTCGTGCGTGCGTGCGTGTGTGTGTGTGTGCGTGCGTGCGTGCGTGCGTGCGTGTGTGTGTGTGTGTGTGTGTGTGTGTGTGTGTGTTCTTAAGACTTAGCGACAGTGACGTCTGAGTTTGGGCTCAACATAAATGCGTAATATAATTTAATTTACTTATTTGTCCTGCTTTTATGTCATATATGGAGGGATCACGTGGAAGTAAAGCACCCCAGCTAACCTAACCTAACCTAACCTAACTAGCCTAACCTAACCTAACTAACCTAACCTAACCCAACCTAACCTATCCATAGGCTTCCAGGTAGCGTTAGGGTGTTTAATTACCAGGTGAAATAAACTTAAGTTCTAAAATTTGAAGCGATCCAAATTCTTCAGTTATAATAGAATTAATGAATATATGGTGTATGGTGTGTGGTGTGTGGTAGTGTGGTGTGTGGTGGTGGTGGTGTGTGGTAGTGTAGAGTGGTGTTGTCTGGTGGTGGTGGTGGTTGTGTGTGGTGTTGTCTGGTGTGAGATGGTAGTGGTGTTGGTTGTGTGTGGTGTTGTCTGGCCTGTGGTGGTGGTGGTGGTTGTGGGTGGTGTTGTCTGGTGGTGGTGGTAGGAAGAGTGACACAACACCACCACTCTGAGTCGGGGTAAATATTGTGGGGTTCCCAAGGCCATGGGCTTCCCGAGGGGTGTTGGGTGTCCCCTCTCCTCCTCCTGCCCCTCCACCAGTACGACCCTCTCCTCCTCCTGCCCCTCCACCAGTACGACCCTCTCCTCCTCCTGCCCCTCCACCAGTACGACCCTCTCCTCCTCCTCCACTACCACCAGTATGACCCTCTCCTCATCCTCCACCATCACTAGTACGACCTTCTCCTCCTCCTGTCCCACCACCAGTACGACCCGCTCCTCCCCCATCACCACCAGTACGACCCTCTCCTCCTCCTCCACCATCACTAATACGACCTTCTCCTCCTCCTGCCCCACTACCAGTACGACCCTCTCCTCCTCCTGCCCCACCACCAGTACGACATTCTCCTGCCCCACCACCAGTACGACCTTCTCCTGCCCCACCACCAGTACGGCCTTCTCCTGCCCCACCACCAGTACGACCTTCTCCTGCCCCACCACCAGTACGACATTCTCCTGCCCCACCACCAGTACGACCTTCTCCTGCCCCACCACCAGTACGACCTTCTCCTGCCTCACCACCAGTACGACCTTCTCCTGCCCCACCACCAGTACGACCTTCTCCTGCCCCACCACCAGTACGACCTTCTCCTGCCCCACCACCAGTACGACCCTCTCCTCCTCCACCATCACTAATACGACCCTCTCCTCCTCCTGCCCCACCACCAGTACGACCTTCTCCTGCCCCACCACCAGTACGACCCTCTCCTCCGCCTGCCCCACCACCAGTACGACATTCTCCTGCCCCACCACCAGTACGACCTTCTCCTGCCCCACCACCAGTACGACCTTCTCCTGCCCCACCACCAGTACGACCTTCTCCTGCCCCACCACCAGTACGACCTTCTCCTGCCCCACCACCAGTACGACCCTCTCCTCCTCCACAACCCCACCATTGTTGTTGGTTTGTTTCAGGTGTTTCAGCTTGGTTGGGTAGTGGGAGTTCTTTGCAGCGTGTATTTCACGGATGACTGGGTTGTGAAGGGACCTGTAGCGGTTGTGGTCATTGTGATTGTTACGTTTTAAATGCAGGAAAGTGGTTTTCTTACCGTAGAAATCAGATACCTTCACACTGGTTACTCACCCAGGAGATTATGGTGTATCACTACGTAGAATTTCACTCTGCTTCCTGCCTTCAGTGCGTTGTGTACTTGATAAATGATGATTTAATGAATTACATTAATTTCCCACATCCATCTAAGTTATTGGTTATACTTTGTAATAACCAAACAGTCATTACCTTTGGTACTAATATTAATAATAATAGAGGGATCACAGATACGGGCAGATCATTGCACTTACGTTTATTTGGCACAATTCCATACACTGGACTTATAATTTGCATGGATAGGTCAGTCACTCACATTCACGCCACAGTACCGTAAGTTATAAGGGAGAGTTTGTCAACCTGGAGAATTAATCGTTTAGATCTATTAGGCCGGCCTGGAGTGCTCTTGTAGCAAACAGGCCCTCACCAGTGATCACTTCCTTTACAGGATGTGTTAATTGGTCGCTGGACTTAACAACAATCTCGGGGATTTGCACACACAGACTCGTAGCACTGGTAGGACCCTATGGCCCCTGTTCTTAAGTCCGCGGAGCAGGAGGACTTCTATAACCCAAGGTCTAAAGCCTACTGGCTAAAATGTGGTTTTGAGGCGTGAGATGACCCTTATTGGCTGGCCGGGTACCTTATCTCTACCTAAACAAACATTTGGGATGGGTTGTGCGGGAGGCCCAGCGCAATCCATGACAGAGATAAAAGGCGCTGTTTCTTTGATCCACGGCAAATCTGCTGGGTGTGATCTGGCGGACTTCTCGGGATACTAAGACGAAACCCAACAAACTGGGCTATCAGCAGTCCATTGCAACTCTCCCTCTCCCAATCGTTGCAATACTTGCACCACTGGATCAGAAAAATGGAGAGCCAAAATATGTGGTTGCAGCCTGTGTTCTTGCCTCACCACATAAACCAACTCACGCACAGCCATCATCCAGCTCATCATACCTCTCATCATCATCAAATCCCCGATACAGTGGCGACAGGGACAGACAGAGATGACTGCCGGGGAGACTCTTAGTCACACCTCTGCACATGGCCGGCACAGATAAGATGGTCGTTTATGCAATGGGTTCTAGGAAGCAGTGCAATCCGGCCCTGTCTGTGCGACTGAGCCGCCATTTCGAGGAGTCACTCTGCTCACCCCACATGGGGAGGGGGCGAAAAAAGTTGCCCTAAGCATAGCCTGCCTAAAGAACCAACTTGACTGGGCAACTGCACCCAGTAAGGTCATCCTTATGCGGCTGAGAACACAATCATAATCACAGATCAAAACAAAAACAAACTATGCAACCTCATATGGTCGCTGCATGGAATGTCAGAACTCTTCTGGATACTGGCACAAATGAGCGTCCTTAAAGAAGAACCGCCCTTGTGGCAGAGGAGCTGGTTAGGTATAACATCGACATAGCAGCCATTAGTGAGTCCCGGCTCCCAGACGAGGGCGACTCACAGAATGGGAGTCTAGCTATACCTTCTTCTGGAAGAGTAAGCCTGTTGCAGATGCGTATTCACACTTCGGCCTTGAGGTGAATGTATGCAAGACTCAGATTCTCTTTCAGCCTGTTCCAGGTTCAGCCACACCTCCATCATCCATCCAGCTTAACGGTACTACCCTCTCTAATGTTACCCACTTTCAGTATCTCGGCTCCCACCTGTCCACCACCGCGGACATCGATGAAGAGATTCAACATCGGATCAGATGTGCATCTCAAGCCTTTGGCAGACTCCGTACCCGTGTCTTCAGCTGTAGATAGCTAAAATTGTCTACAAAGCTGCATGTATATCGAGCAGTGGTCCTCCCCACCCTGCTATATGGCAGTGAGACATGGGTCACATACAGGAGGCACGTTAAGGCACTTGAAAACTTTCGCCATCGTAGTCTACGTTCCGTCCTCCGAGTTCGCTGGGAAGACAAGAGAAGAAATGCCAGTATTCTCGCTGACACCAACTGTAGGAGTATCGAGGCTACAATTATCCACGAACAACTATGCTGGACTGGCCATGTTACCCGCATGGACGACAGTAGACTGCCAAAGCAGCTACTTTACAGTCACCTAACGAATAGTAAACGTAACGCTGGCGGGCAATTGAAAAGGTATAAGGATAGTCTTAAGACAAACCTAAAAATGTGCCAAATCGACCCCCTCACCTGGGAGACGATTACTCCACATCGTAACGCTTGGAGGAGCACCACACGGAAAGGTGTCAATACTTTCGAGTTAGCCCGACTGCAAACCGAGGCAGACAAGCCCCAACGCTGGAAAGACGCTGCCGCTGCCCCTCCCGCACTAGATGTAGTCCTTCACTCGTGCAACATATGTGGACGACCCTGCCGATCCCGTATCGGCCTCTCTAGTCATCTCAGAGCCCTCCAACGAAGGTGACATCCTTAATAACTCATATCTTTGTATCATAGCTGGATGATTGTCATACTCGATTCCGAGTGACAGCAAAGTACCACTATTTGTTAGTATAATTTACCCATATGGTGTCCACGTCATCCACACTAAGTACTTCAGTCCAGGGATGGTGAACTATCCACTGCCCGAAGAGACGCACTGCAGAGTCAGTAATCAGCCTGTAGGTCTTGATGTAGGGTCTCTGTACTTGAGTGGGAGTGGCAGCTGTGGACCAGAGCACTGATAAGTGTGTTGGTACTTGTCCGCTTAGTCAGTTAAGGTCATAGTGATAATAGCGGCTGGTCCTCGTTCTCAGTGGTGTCAATTTCGCTCAAAATCCCCACATACTGTTTAGCATCAGCTTGGCTCATGGGCACCTAACTCTGAGGTGGTAATGAGGTGATTGATAAGAATGTCTCTGGTGGGTAAGCGAGATGAGTGGTATACTACACAGGTGTGTGTGTGTGTTTATAGTAATATAATAATAATAATAATAATAGGAATAATAATCATATTTCCAACAACAATAACAAAAATAATAATATTAATAAACTGTTTATTGTAAGGCTACATCACCAACTAGACTAACAATATAATGGGCAGAAGTAACTTATGCAGTGACATGGGGGGAGGGTGGTTGTTGAACAAATATTTTCATTATAAAAAGGAAAACAAATATAAAGTGAAGAAACAGTGTCAGTTGTAATGGATGGTAGCGACTGGTTTTTACCCTGTTGGTCACGTGCGCTAGTGTGTGTGTGGTGTAAATTGATACACTAAGAATATGAATCCAATCACCAAGTACATACGCCTTGCACATCTCATTTGCCTGTTCTTAACAAAGGTGAAAGGAAGAATACAAAATACAAGTAGATATTCTTTGTTAATGATTAAATTAACTTAACATATTGTGATGGAATTGAAATTGAATTGAAACAGTGAATCTAATCAGAAATTAATCAGAGACAAAATAAAAAATAATAATATTGACATTGCTGAGGCGTCCATGTGTGTTGTTCATGAAGGCGACTCATATAATGCTGTACAATCATCACAAGATACAGTCGTTTAGTATTATACAACCAAACCTTCTTTTAATTAAATCTGTTTTGCAGTGGATATGTGCTCAAGGGGTTGATGTGTCGTACTCAAGGGGTTAAGACATAGTAAGCAAGGTGTTAAGACATCGTTCTCAAAGGTTAAGATTGGATGGTCATTAGTTTCAAAAAGAACAAATGAACATCACAGAGACTAGAGTAAACAATATTTGTGACGTCAAGAGCTAGGAGCGACTCTTTATTGTGAGATCCAAGCAGACGCGTCCTCTTTGGTGATCAGGCCGCTGTCCAGAGCCTTCTGCACAAAGTCCCGTGTGGCGTGTTCAATGGCGCCTGACCTGCTCTTCTTCCGGGCTGGTGGAGAGAATTACGTCTTTAGTTCTGAATCTCATGATAATGTTACTACTATTTCCTCTACTACTACTACTACAGCCTCCCCCAATAGCCACACCTTCGCCACCATTTTATTACCTTGATATTAAATATCCTAATACATAAGTAGCTATCCTATCTGTGTTGAATTAGTTGAGCCGCAGATCTATGCGGCATTCAGTGACTGTAGCCTCGTAGTCAATATCTGAGGCAGAGCAAAGCCGACCGAAGGAGAGAGAAAGACAGTCGACCTCACTTCCTCCAAAAACCTCCACTGCCCGTTCAAAATGTTCTGGCTTCACGATGAGGAAGGACTTGCTGGCGTTTGGGTGGTACCCTATTTGTGGACCTCGCAATGTTACCAAGTCCCACCACTTTTTGATGCACTCCACTTTTCCTGCTCCTGTAAGGTCATCAGCATATGCTAGTTGTTTGACCCCAGTTGTTTCAAACTTTATTCCTTGTTGGAGCACTGATAGGCCAATTGCATACAATGCCATTGCAACAGGGTCCCCCTGTGTTGTTCCCTCGGTCGACTGTAAGATGGTATCACCTCTTGGAGCCTTGTTGTTTACTATATAGAGGTCTGATAGATTCCTATACGAATTTTCAACATACATTGCAAAGCTTGGACACTTGATCTTGATGTTGTGCAGTGCAGCCTTGCGGTTAAGTATGTTGAATGCGTTTGAAGCATCCACCAGGAGAACGGCCTCACAATCACGCTGCTCAAATATCAATCTCATGGCGTGAATGGCGGCTTCGCCGCCAGCCTGGTGGCCAGCACACACTTGCAGGTTCTCTGCTGCTGCCCTGACATCATCCTTTACCACCTCCATTATGCATTTGCCGATGATCCGCCTCAGCACTTCCCCCACCCCTATAGGTCTACATCCTGGTTTCTTTTCCAGAGGAATAAGGCGGCAGGCCGTCAGAGCATGGAGGTGTTGGCAGCAAGAGGATGCCAGCTTTCTTGCAAGGGCGGCAATGGCAGTGCAGAGATCGCTTGCTACAGGGCTAAACTTGTTTGTGCTGAGGATGACTCTCCAACCGTTTGCATCCAGACCTGAAGGGCCGGCTCCTCCTCGAGTCTTCAGTGCCTTTTTCCACACCATCTCTCCTGTTATTTTCTCGAACAGGACAGCGTTTGGTGGGGTATAGATACCCTCGAACCTGATGCCTTCTTCGTCGCTTGCAGGGGGATGTTTCTCTTTCAGTAGTTTTAATGTCTCTCTGTTTATTGGCATCACCCCACCGGAGGATTCCTCTGTGAGAGATCTTACTGCCAGAGACACTTTACCCTTTACCCACACGCATTTTGTTTCCAAATTACTACTACTACTACTACTACTACTACTATTACTACTACTACTACTACTACTACTACTACTACTACTAATAATAATAATAATAATAATAATAATATAAAAAATAGTAATATAATAATAATATAATAATGGTTTTAATGATAATAATAATAATAATAATAATGATGATGATGATGATGATATAACCGTGTCCAGGTGCCAGGTACACGTATATAACCGTGTCCAGGTGCCAGGTCACAGGTACATGACAGGTACTTACAACTACCAGAGAAGGGGGCCCAGCCAGGACACCACATCTTGCCCTTGTAGTAGAGCTTCCACCTGGAGATGGTTGGTCGGTAGGTGTA